>CM065817.1:111985861-112136730 GCA_033398695.1 Orobanche coerulescens | reverse complement strand
CTCACTCGTTTCATCCTCTTCCGCGGCTGTAGATTTGAGGATCATGGATGGATATTGTCAGGTGTTAAGTCCATGAAGTCTTGGAGTTCATATCATCAATCGTCCATCCTATAACATCCTTTGATCGAGCGAATCATGTCAGATTTTCTAGAAATCTAGTTTTGGGGAATTTGGGTGTTTTGGTTGTTTTCATCCGTTTAATACGATTTAACTTAGGATTGTGATGGATTGATGATTATTTAAATGTATTATATCATTTCCCTTGTTATTCCATGGTTGGGTCGTATCGATTCGTTGTTTTGGTCGAGTTCTTGATCGACGCCTTGAAGGTGTCCGGTAGAATGTCATAGAGGGGTTTTCGGGCTTTCTACAAGTATTCTTCCTCGTATGATCATTGATTTATTAATTATATGATGTTAGGGTCGAGTTTCTTGCGAAGAAACCGTGTTGAACCCTTCCGTTCGTCGTCGTCTTCCTTTTCGATGGCATCGGGCGTTTCGAAGCTTCCCGGTTGAACCGCGTTCGTTGGAATACTTGCGTGCCGATTCCTAGGCAAGTACCTTGTCCATACAATTCTTGTTTTTTGAATATGATAATTAGTGATCGCCTCTATGTGTTTGTTTGATCGTTTGATTTGAACTTTCAAAAGATTCGGTTTAGCCTCGTTAAGGGCTCACTTTCAAAACGCGTGTGTTTTGTGAATATTGTGCCCCGTGAATGATTAAGTGAGCCCTATGAAATATCTTGTTGTTGTTGTTATGATTTGATAATATATATATATATATACACACATATTATCTCTTTTTGGTGCGTTATGGTTTGACGTGATGTTTTGCTAAGTGTTGGTTGCATTAACTCATGATTTGATGTGTTTGTGATTATGGCAAATGTGAAACCCTTGTTGTTGTGAACTCGATGCATTGAAGATTTGACCACAAGGTTATCAATTCGGGTAGGTCTGGAGAGGGCTCCGAGAATCGTCGCTTGCGAGTGCGATGTCACGATAACTTGTGGTTACGTTCGATTGATGTTTGATCGGGTAGGGACCTGTGAGGCCTCCGGTGGCGTGTACTTGCGAGTACAGCCAGTGTGTATGATTTGACCATAAGATTATCTAATAGGGTAGGTCTGGAGTGGGCTCCGAGAATCGGTGCTTGCGAGTACGATGTCAAGATAACTTATGGGTGGTTTGAGTTTGTTTCGCTAGCCAGCTCGGGAGGGTCCTTAGAGGCCTCGGGTGGGATTTTTGGCTTCGTCCCGGTCCTAGGCGATGCCTGTGCGTGTATATTTTGTGAATGTGTTTGCTCACCTCGGGAGGGTTCGACGGGGCCACGGAGGGAGTCAAATGGTATAGCCCTAGATTCACGAGTAAAACGTCACGAGTGCGTGTGTATTTTATGTCCGTCGAGGACGCGTGACGTGGGTTTTAACCTTGTGTATTGTTGTTGGTTTCATTTGTGAAAACAAAACCTTTGGGCTGTGACCCCTGTTGATTTTGGAACGAGAAGGATTTGGTAATCCTAAATTATTTTCTATTAAAACTCTCGATGGCATTTTAAACTGTTTTATAAATTGTTTCCCCTGATTGGTGATCTTTCGGTTTTGAAATGTTTTTCCCAAACTCTTGACTCGGGACGTACTTTTCATTACGTTTGGCTTTCTGAGGATTCATGGTTATTGTTATTCGTGGAATGTGAATTTTATGACTCGTATTTTGCACTTTGCTCTTGCACTAGCAAAACAGTGGAGTTTTGCTAACCCCCGAGTATTCGGGGGGTGGATGTCTGTTTTTGCATTCAGGTTTTGGGAGCATAACATAGGGTCGGCATGAAGGATGATGAAAGATGATCGATACTAATCACATGAGGAACCGTACGTTTTTATATTGGTTCAGTTGTATTTTATTTCCGTTGCAGTATATTTTCCCCGTTGTACGGGAGCATTGTGTATTCGACCCCTGCGTGGGCATGTATTGAGTTGTATGTATTTATTGGAAGACGAAATCGGTCTACTGAGTCACTTTTAGCCTTAAAGGCATTGTTGAGATGTTCGACGTTGTCTACCAGCCTAGTAGATCCTTGAGGAATGGGTCTACGGCGTGTAATATCCCTGAGTAGATTGGGGGTGTTACAAAATCATGCGTTGGGTAGTTTACTTCATAAGGTTTCAGCTGTCGTGACGCATAGGCGATCACCTTCTCATTCTGCATCAATACACATCCGAGTCCTTAGTTCGAAGCATCACTGTAAACTATGAATCCTCCAGTTCCCCGAGGGAGTGCTAAAATCGGTGCCGCCGTCAATCTCTTCTTCAATTCATCAAAGCTAGACTGGCACATCTCGTTCCACTCAAACTTTTGAGTTTTCTGCAGTAGTCGAGTAAGTCGGCGGGTAATTTTATAAAACCCTTCCACGAACCGATGATAATATCCAGCAAGTCCTAAGAAACTCTGGACTTCTTTCACGTACTTTGGAGGCTTCCAATCCATAACTGCTTCGATTTTCTGGGTGTCTACTCGGACTCCTTCTGCTGATACCACATGACCGAGGAACATTACTTCCTTTAGCCAGAATTCACACTTAAAAAAGCTTGGCGTATAATTGCTCGTTTCTCAGAAGGTCTAGAAGAATCCGCAAATGTTGCGCATGCTCTGCCGGGCTCTTAGAATACACCAGAATGTCATCAATGAACACAACCACAAACTTGTCCAAATAATCGATGAACACTCAGTTCATCAATTGCATGAATACAGCCGGTGCATTAGTGAGACCAAACGGCATCACTACAAACTCATAATGTCCGTAGCGAGTTCTGAACGCTGATTTTAGAACATCGAATTCCTTAATCCTCAACTGATGATATCCCGACCTCAGATCGATCTTAGAAAACACTGTTGCTCCTTGTAACTGGTCAAAAAAATCATCAATTCGTGGCAACGGATACTTGTTCTTAATTGTCATCTTGTTCAGTTCTCGATAGTCAATACACAACCCAAGCGATCCATCCTTCTTCCGGACAAAAAGAACTGGTGCACCCCAGGGCGAAACGCTTGGATGGATATAGCCTTTGTCTAGTATCTCCTCCAGTTGCTTCTCCAATTCGTACATCTCGGTAGGTGCCATATGATACGGCGCCTTAGAAACTGGTGTAGCTCTTGGTTCCAGCTCGATGGTGAATTATACATCCCGTCGTGGAGGTAGTCCAGGCAATTCGTCAGGAAACACATCCGGAAATTCATTCACAACAGGAATGGATGAGAGTTCTAGTTTTCTACCTTCTTTATTCATTGCGTAGCACCAGTATCCGGTACAGCCCTGTTTCAACAATTTGACATCTTTCATTGCCTTGATCATCTTTCCTGAGCTTCCTGGTTTCCATACTTCAAATAGTATTTTGAAACCATCGTCAGCTATCACTGAGATATTTCTCCTTCGGTAGTTTACAACAGCTCCATATCGATTAAGCCAATCATCTCCGAGTATCAGGTCGTCTCCTTGCATTTCTATCATAATCAGATTCGAGGGCCACTCTCTGCCTCTAAATGATATAGGGAAATCTCTAGTTTCTAAGTTTCCAACAACCCTTTCTCCACTCGGTAAACCTACAACATAAGGCTCACAATTATGAAAACCAGAGATATTCAAACGAATTACACAATACAAGGATATAAAAGAATACATAGCTCCTGTATCGAATAAAATGCTAACTAGTTGGGAAAGGATCTGAAGAGTACCCGATGCGACAGCAGCAACCTGATCGTCTGTTCTCCTCATCTCGTACAGACATGGGGGAACAGATCCGGCACTCGATGTCCCCTTCTGGTCCCACTGTCCTCTGCCTCGTCCGTGACCAAAATTCTGAGGCATCTGAACACTTTGCTGTGTCTATTGGATACTGGCTTCCTTTTGAACTGGCTGCGATGTACGGGCTCTAAAAGACTTTGCAACCTCTTCACAGAACACCGCACGATGTCCCTCTCGTCCATAATCGAAACAAGTCACGGTAGGTAGGGGCAATTTCGTAGATAGTGCCCCGTCTGGGCACAGTTAAAGCACTTCCTGGTTACATCCGTCGTGGCTGATGCTGCTCCGAAGTTCTTTCCGCTCTTAGATGGGTGCGGAGGTTTTTTGAAAGAATGAAAGTATGACTGGGCCTTGTGGGGCCCACTACTCTTGTGCTCCGTGAAACTACCGGAGACTTTATGCTTCTTGGATTCTGCAAACTTCTCCATTGTTGCTTCCTTGATCTCGTACGCCAATGTTTTATCCTGGTATTGACGGAGAGTGGTACATTCAAAACCGGACATGTACCTCTAGATTTCTGGTTTCATTCTCATATCAAAATGGATCATCATTTCTGCATACATTACGACCGGATGTCGAACAAATGCCATTCTTTGGTTAAACGTCTTAATTGCCTGAGATACTGGCACATCTGAAGGTTGTGCAGAGAAAAATTCCCGAACTTTGGCTTCCCTCACAGGACGAGGGCAGTACTGAGCTTCCATCATCAATTTAAATTTTGTCCATTCCGCATCATGATCTACAGGCCGGATGGCTTCCCACCATTCGGACGCTTCCCCTATCAGAAAGTACGGAGCAATATAAGCTCTCCGGTCATCAGGGCAATTAATCTCGGCAAAGATTTTCTCTAATTCTTTCAACCAATGATCCCAGGTGGGAGTCTCAGAAATACCGTCGAATTTAGGTGGATGCATATTCGCCACCTCTTGAAGCCATCGGTCGCCTCGATTTCCCATGTCCGGGATACCTTGCTCTCGATCTAACTGTTGTAATCCAACTGCCACCTGCATTCGGTCCACGACACAGGCGGCCCGAGTCATCCGGTTCACCACTGACGAAGGATTTAGTCTGCAGGTTAGGTTCATTATTAATAGATCTTTGTGGCTACTTTGTTTGTGTTGCTTTGATTAAAAGGCGAAGGTTCTCTTTCAGCATTCATTCTTCCGCGTCCGCGACCGCGACCACGTCCACGTCCAACTCTCAACATACTATAAGCATAATTACTCAATATACAGGAAACAATATCATTCTAATGTTCAAGTATAAAGAAGTATAACATGCAAAGGACGAGATAGAGTTTAGGAACTTACAACCACCACCCGCACGAAGATGTAGGCAGTACAGTGATGTTATTCACGGCCGGTTACCTCAAAAGACATATATGACCCCTATTTTAACCCAGCGGCCAAGATATCCATAATCTTAGCTACGATACCATATTCTGTAACACCCCCGATATATTCAAGAATATTACAGTGCCGTAAATCCTTTACATAGGAATTTACAAGGCTGAAGAAATGAAAAGGCAATAACAGATACCAACTTATGAAAGTAACTGAAATAAAATACAAACAGTTCTGACCAATACTGTGAATACAAATATCCAAATGAAAAGTATTAATACATCATCAAATCCAAATCATCACAAATGATGACATACTCGAGTACTTATTAAAACAACACAATCAACAGACAAATAAACCCGGGTGGAACATCACTCTACACCCTCGTCGTCATGCAGCTCCAGTGGTTGTTTCCCTGCTCTCCTGGATCCTGAACATAAACAAATGTTCAACCCCGAAGGGGTTAGCATAACGATGCTAGTAAAAGTACCACAACATATTATTCAACATCTCACGAAGAATAATAACATGAACGACAAAATACCAGCGAGTCCCCTCCTACGAGAAACTCATAAATAACATACACAAATGATAATCACAACATGATATCACTACATATACATGGTAATTCCGACGATCCAGTGTTCACTGCCTAGAACCCATAATGATCCTGTCAGACTAACCCGTGGTGGAAAAACCCGTCAGATGATCCAGCGCACGCTAGCATAGATCCCCCGATGATACCGTCGGACCAATACAAGATGGACATACAACAACGACATATATGCACAAAAATATGTATAACATTAATACATAGAACATTTAAAGTACTTGCCTCGATTCGATGACAAGAAAAATACTCCCACGAATATCAAAACGCTCAAAGGTCGCTCCCTTCGATCAATTACGTTGTTAAGCTCGAACCTTAACAAAAGAAATAATATAGAATTCATCTCAAATTGTACGAACATCTAACAATCCAAATTACGGTCGGAAGTTCATAAAATGAAACCTGCCTGACTTGCTTAACGTACGTTACGTACCTTTGGTAGCGTATGTTAAGCCTACTCGTTACCATACGTAAACGACAAGGTCTAGCGTACGCTAACTATGTATCGACAGTTCTTCTTTGATCAGTCGATTGACTCGTCTGATGATATATCGTACGTTACGTACCAAGCATAGCGTACGTTAACTATGCCCGATAGCGTACGTTAACTACAAAGCTTAGCGTACACTAAACATGTATGACAGTTCCTCACTGGGCAGATGACTGTTCTAAGCTTACGAAATCTTCAATGATTAATGTACGTTATCTCCATACATATCATGCTCATATAATTACGAATGATCTTACAGAATCAAACATCTTCGGATTCAAGGATAAGTATATCATCATGGTGATCATACTCCAATTATGATTACAAATTCTCATGCGAAGTTCGGTGATCTAAGGTTGATGCGTTAGATTCTAATATCATCAGTACATTCATATTTCACTATAAAGATGACTAACAAATCCAACTTATAAGAAAGGATACAACCTTCGATGATTCTTTCTTAAGTCTGTTTAATCAAAAGTGATATCTAGTCCAAGTCTACGATCAATATGGCAACGTTATTCAATACGGAATATCAATCTCAGAATATTTCTCTTATCATTTGACGTGATAGGATTCCAATTATGATGTTTTCAACGACGATATCTTAAGCATAAACATTCCAACTTCTAAACATGATGTTTGGTTGAATAATTCATCAATGGAACTTAATATCTTGATAGTATGATCTTCGTATCCTTAAGAATCACGAATTCAAGGTTGGAGATAGTATAACATACCTTAAGATGAAGAAAACACCGAGACAATAGGTAAAAATCCAACTCCGGTTGCTTGTGTGTCAATCCAAGATGCTTCTCGACTCCAATGATCAAGCATAAGTGATATTCAATCTTCAATGGTCAAGTAGAGGTGGTCTATATGTGTTTAAGGAGGTTGGGATCTCTCTGGGCACGAATTATGTCGAAGGCTAAGTGAAATAAACGAGTTGAAATGAAATGGGGTGATGTCTTATTTATAATTTTCTGACCTTAACGCACGTTAGCCTCTACATATAATGTACGTTAGCTAATTAGCATACGCTACACTGACATTCTTAGTGTACACTATCATCACTGATAGTTAACTGTCCTCATTCTGAACTTCATTACGTACGCTACACTTACCATGTTATGTACGTAACCAATATTATTAGCGTACGCTACATCCTATCCTTAGCGTACGTTAATACCCATTGACTTAAAAAGGTGTCCAGGTTCATCCGCAGGAATCTTATCCGGACCCATGTCCGGCTGGCACATGTGACAGCCGCCCAGCTCAATTATTGGCTGGTTAACGCACATTATGCTACATCCGTAGCGTATGCTAACTCAGACTGATAACGTACGTTAGGCTTCCTAGTTAACGTACGTTATCACGTATTTGCATGAGAAAATTTACATGTTGCCATACTCGTGTACAAGGATACAAATACGAGAAATATCATACTTTGATTATCGATATCACAATTCCGAATGATACAGGGTTCAAATACAGATGAAATACTCAATAATAAATCCAGATATTACAGGCATGACGCCTAGAATTGAGCTACTTTAGGTGGATAACTCTTATCGATTACATCATATGTAACTCTGGGATTTGGCATCTTATGCCCAAGTATTTTGAATTTTATGTATCACCGTTACCTATCCTACCATACTAAGATAATCCGAGCACCCAACTTTGCCCTAACCTGTTATAGGTGTTTTAATTGAACGACATTAAAATTTTTAATGAGGGGCTTTTTCCTATATTGCATATCTATGTTGGTTGGCATACATCTAAACGTACATCGCATCACATACATGCATAAATTTAAACATACATAGCATCACATAACATAAAAAAGCATAAGATCGTGTATAGCATGACCATAATCCTAACGTGATTTTCATGAGTCAACATGAAAATCACAAAGGTCAATCTAAAGGGTATAATTGGTCTTCATTGATCTTCTAACTCTTTGGAATGTCATACGCGATCAATTGGCTCCTCAAGTGCGTCATTCATCTCGTTCTTGTCTTCATTACATTAATGAAAAATACATACTACACTAGTAAGGTAAATTACAAGAGGGCAAACGACACACAGGCCGTAAATACAAATAAATTAGAAGACAACTCGCATGCTGTAAAAACTAATTAGTATAATTTAACAACACGCAGGCCGTTAAAACCAACCCAAACATCCAATCACATTGGACAATTTATGGTCATTTCATACACCAAATATATACTACAATTAATCATCATATAATTAATAAACACACATTATGAATGCACTGTGATCGGACATAATAATAAATGCCCTGTTAAAATCAACAAACATGGATAGTAGTCTAGACAACTGCACTATGCTCCGCCGCACACGGCCACGCTGGTTCGAAATCCACCGCCAACAAAACAGCATTTTTGGCAATATATATTTAGAATTTTAAAATAGGTTGTTGGGTTAAATAATACTCAGTGAATAAATATTCCAAACAAGCACTGTAGCCCAGATGGTGCAGCGCGCCCAAGGTATTGGGAATACCGAGGGGTCGAATCCCGCATTAAGCATAAAAGTTTTTTGCGAATTTCCCTGTGACCCGCGGGTTACGGTCATGATTCGCAACTTTGACCCAGTCTGACCCACGAGAAATAGATGCATTCCGAGAATAATGCAGACAGAACAAATGACAAAAGCTTGATCCGAGAAAATTTATTTTTTACGATCCGATTTAATGAAATTAAATCTAAATTTTCTTATAAAATCTCTATTTTATAAATATAATCAAGAACATAATTTATATATTCAAAGCATATGAATATGTTCTACATAAACAATCAAATTACTTGTAAGTTGTCTCTGATACCACTATTGGGTTTTACTTGTCTAACACAATAAAGTTTGAGCAAAACCGCAGCGGAACAATTAACTAAAAACCCAAATGAGGATCTTAATGCAGTAATTTAATTGATTAATAAAGAGTTCGACGAATTACCTTAATCCAAATAACCGATCTGAGCCCGGACCAAAAGCTGATGAAAATTATCTTTCTCTTTCGGTGATCCATCCACGAATAATTGGTACAAGCCGGATTGCCAGATCCTTATGGATAATGTTGATAAACAGTACAACAAATAATTCATTACTATAAGGATTTGTACTGTTGATCAAAATCAATTAAGGAAAGAAGACGAAGATGGCGAGCGAACTTCGGACGAAAGCGATTCGGTCGATTCAAAAGAGGGGAGGTTGGATTTTCTTCTCACACAATTAGGGTTGTGTAATTTTAACCTTGTGTCAACTCCTTGTCCAAGACCCTTTATTTATACTAAGCAAATACTAGAGTCAATATATAAATATATATAGGGGTGGGTTCAGGTGAGAATGCAATTTAAATTAAGAAATAAGAATGAATTTCATCCATAGATCTTGATAAATAGATGGCCTAGATTTATTCTCACAAAAATTTGATGCATATAATGTAATATTTTAATGCATCGATATTTTGATGCATATAATATATATTTTAATGCATTGCAATTTTGATGACCGAAATGCATATGTTTCATGCATGATTTAGTAGAAAACTCATGCATATTTGTTGGAGAACTAATACTGGACAGACCCGCATTGAGATCACTGCATGGAAGTGTCATAAGTGAATCTCAATATAGCAGTATGTCTATAAATCCTTGAACCTGAGATTATCATAGAGCCCAACATGATAGCTGTTATGCCTTGACGTAATCAAACGTCATCTGAAACATGGTGGTCATAAAGGTTAGCGATTGGGATTAGTGGGAGTCTTGTAGAGGGCAATGAATAATCAAGATGGGGATTTGTCCCTCTCTTTAGTGAGAGAAATATCTGTTGGGCCCCTCGATAAGTAGGACTGGAGGAAATGCATGGCCATGCTCAAATGAAGAGTCATTTGATTTAATCAGTCTACTTAAGATCGAGAAAGCATTTGAACATAATAAGTATGACAGACTCCATGACTTAGTTCAAATATGATGTCGCGTGACAGAGGATTTAACATGTTAAAAGGTTTAATGGACTATTAACTTATATTATTTGGGTAATCATAATGTCTTGCTAGAGGCCGCTTATGATTTATTATTTAATAAGATATTAAATAACTGCCAACATAATATGAGCCTTTTGGGTCACACATACGACAACTAAAGACAAGCAAGCATAATTAATAGATATAATATTGGATATTATATTTATTAAATAATAAGTAATATGTAATATATGATATTATATATTATATTATATCAACTTGAAAAGATAAATATAATATTAGATATTATATTTATTAGAGGATTAAATAATAAGTAATTTATATAATATGAGATATTATATGTATTGTATTATTTAATGAGTTGAGGGGCAACTAAGCAAATACTAGAGTTTGACTCTAGGGTTTACTTAGTATAAATAAAGGGTCTTGGACAAAGAGTTGTCATAAAAAAAACTACACAACCTAATTTGTAAGACCAAAAAAACGCCCCCCTTCTCTTCACTTCAGTCGAACACATCTCAGTCCGGGGAATTGTTTCGGTCCTCTCCTTCTTCCCTTAGTTGATTTGATTGATAGTACAAATCCTTCTAGCAAGGAATTATTTGTTGTACTGTTTATCAACATTATTCGTAAGGATCTAGCAATTCGGATTGTATCAGTTGTTCGTGTGTGGATCACCGAAAGAGGAAGAGGATTTCAATCAGCTTCTAGTCCGGGTTCAGATCTGTTCTTCGAATTAAGGTAATTTGAAGTGTCATAAGTGAATACCGCGGGATCGAATCCCGCGTTAAGCACAAAAGTTTTTTGCGAATTTACCTGTGACCCGAGGGTTCTAGTCCACGGTTCGCAACCCGACCCGGTCCGCCGACCCACCAGAGACAGATCTATTCCAGAACAATTCTGGACAGAACAAATGACAAAAACAGTCCAGAAAATTAATTTTTTATGATCCAATTTAATCAAATTAAATCTAAATTTTTTTATAAATCTCTATTTTATAAATATAATCAATAACCCAATTTATATATTCAAAGCATATGAATATATTCTACATTAATAATTAAATTACTTGTAAGTTGTCTCTGATACCACTGTTGGGTTTTACATGTCTAACACAATAAAGTTTGAGCAAAAACGCAGCGGAACAATTAACGAAAAACCCAGATGAGAATCTTCATGCAGTAATTTAATTGATTTATAAAGAGTTCGTCGAATTACCTTAATCTCAATAACAGATCTGAGCCCGGACCAAAAGCTGATGAAATTTATCTTTCTGTTTCGGTGATCCACACACGAATAATTGGTACAAGCCGGATTGCCATATCCTTATAGATAATGTTGATAAACAGTACAACAAATAATTCATTGCTATAAGGATTTGTACTGTTGATCAAAATCAATTAAGGAAAGAATACGGAGATGTCTGAAACGAACTTCCCGGACAGAAAACAGTTCGGCCGATTCAAAAGAGGGGAGGTTGGATTTTCTTCTCACACAATTAGGGTTGTCTAATTTTAATCTTGTTTCAACTCCTTGTCCAATACCCTTTATTTATACTAAGTAAACCCTAGAGTCAAACTCTAGTATTTGCTTAGTTACCCCTTAACTTATTAAATAATACAATACATATAACATCTTATATTATATATTACTTTTTAATCCTCTAATATAATTTCCAATATTATATTTACCTTTCTCGGTTGATATAATTAAATAATATAATATATAATATTATATATTATTTATTACTCATTATCTAATTTCTTTAATAAATATAATATCCAATATTACACTACAACAAAAATGCAATCACACAACGGTTATTGCACAACGGCTGAAAAAATGCTCGTTGTCCCAAACTAGCAAACAACTGTGAACTTTATTTCCTATAAAAATTGTTGTCTGGCATTGGACAAGACAAGTTTTATTGTACTTATTTGAAACTATTGTCTATGTGTTGTTCTTCTAAACATAACAGACAAGTGTTCTTCGTGGGACTGTTGTGTGACATTGTTAAGACAACAGTTCCCATACCGTTGTGAATATAATTTGTTGAGACAATTGTAATGCCCCTAATCCCATTGGGTTATTACAGTGTCGTGGACCCACACCAGGAGACCCACCAGGCGAACACGACTAAAATACAACACACTGACAAAAAGGGGAAATTACAGACCCTACTATGATATCCGATATACTATTCCGATATGGAATTTCAACGACAAGAATAAGCCTACATGGCCAAAATAAAAATACATCAACATCCATGAGACTCACTCGGATAATACAACAAGGACAACAACTGATGAAACTGGAGTACTCCAAACTGTCTGACCGACATGAACACCGAAACAACTCGGACTAGTATCGCTCGAATGCCTCGTCGCCATCGTCATGCCCCTGTGTCTCAACTCTCTCCTCGCAAGCACCTAAAACATGAAAACATGTTCCGCCTGTAATATCTGGATTAATTATTGAGTATTTCATCTGTTTTTGAACCCTGTATTATTCGGATTGGTGATATCGATAGTCGAAGTATGATATTTCTAGTATTTGTATCCTTGTACATGATCATGACAACATGTAAATTTTTCATGCAAATACGTATTAATGTACATTAAGAGGAAAGTTTAACGTACGTTATGTTGACAAGAATAGCGTACGCTACGAATGAAGCGTATCGTACGTAAAGAGGCCAATAATTGAGCAGGGCGGCTAGCACATGAGCCAACTGATGGTGGGCTCGGCCAGATGCTTAACAGATTCACACGGCATGAACCTCGACACTTTTTAAGTCAACGGGTATTAACGTACACTAAGGTAAGGATGTAGCGTACGCTAATAGTATTGGTTACTTAGGTAACCTAGTAAGTGTAGCGTATGTAATGAAGTTCAAAAACAAGACAGTTAACTATCGGTGATGATAGCGTACGCTAAGAATATAGGGTAGCGTACGCTAAGAGGCTAACGTACATTATGCATGAAGGATAATGTACGTTAAGGACAGAAAATTATATATAAGACATCACCCCATTTCATTTCAGCTCGTTTATTTCACTTAACCTTCAACATACTTCGTGCCCAGAGAGATCCCAGCCTCCTTAAACACGTATAGACAATCTCTACTTGATCATTGAAGATTGGATATCATTTATGCTTGATCATTGAAGTGGAGAAGCATCTTGGATTGCCAACCGGAGTTGGATTCTACCTATTGTCTCGGCATTTTCTTCATCTTAAGGTATATTAATACTATCTCCAACCTTGAATTCATGTTCTTAAGGATATGATGATCATGCTATCGAGATATTAAGTTCCATTGATGAATTATTCAACCAAACATCATGTTTAGAAGTTGGGATGATTATGCTTATGGTATCATTTTTGAAACATCATAGTTGGAATCCTATTACGTCAAATGATGACAGTAATGTTCTGATATTGATTATACGTATTGAATAGCGCTGCCATATTGATCGTAGACTTGGAGTTGATATCACTTTTGTTAAATGGACTTAAGAAAGAATCATCGAAGGTTGTATCCTTTCTTATGAGTTGGAATTGTTAGTTCATCTTTGAAACAAAGTCTGAATGTAATGATGATAATGGAATCTAGCGCATCAACCTTAGATCACCGAACTTCGCATAAGAGTTGTAATCGAGATTGAATATGGTGTTGTAATGATATATGTATCCTTGAATTTCGAAGATGTTTTAATCCGTAATTTGGATATACAGATCCTTTCCGACCGTAATTTGGATTGTTAGGTGTTCGTACGACTTGAGATGAATTCTATATTATTTCTTTTGTTAAGGTTCGAGCTTAGCAACATGATTGATCGAAGGGAGCGACCTTCGAGCGTTTTGATATTCTTGGGAGTATTACTCTTGTCATCGAATCGAGGCAAGTACTTTAATTGTTCTATGTATTGATGTTATACATAATGTTATGCATATATGTCGTTGTTGTATGTCCACCTCGTGTTGGTCCGACAGGATCATCGGGGGATCTATGCTAGCGTGCGCTGGATCATCGGGCGGGTTTTTCCACCACAGGTTGGTCTAACGGGATCATCATGAGTTCTAGGCAGTGAACGCTGGATCATCGGAATTACCATCTGTATGTTGTGATATCATGTTGTGATTATCATTTGTGTATGTTATTTATGAGTTTCTCGTAGGAGGAGACTCGTAGGTATTTTATCATTCATGTTATTATTATTATTATTATTATTATTCGTGAGATGTTGAATAATATGTTGTGGTACTTGTACTAGCATCGTTGTGCTAACCCCTTCGGGGGTGAACATTTGTTTATGTTCAGGATCTAGGAGAGCAGGGAAACAACCATTGGAGCTGCATGACGACGAGGGTGCAGAGTGATGTTCCGGTCGGGTTTATTTGTCTTTTGTTTGTATCGTTTTAATAAGTACTCGAGTACGTCGTCATTTGTGATATTTGGATTTGGTGATGTATTGATATTCTTCCTTTAGATAATTTTATTCCTGGTATTGGTCCAGAACTGTTGTATTTTATTTCAGTTACTTTCATATATTGGTATCTGTTATTGTCTTTTTATTTCTTCAGCCTTGTAAATTCTTATGTAAAGGATTTACGGCGCTGTAATATTCCTGAATATATCGGGGGTGTTACAGAATATGGTATCAGAGCTAAGATTATGGATATCTTGGCCATTGGGTTAACATATGGGTCATATATGTCTTTTGAGGTAACCGGTCATGAATAACATCACTGTACTGCCTACGTCTTCGTGCGAGCGTGGTTGTAAGTTCCTAAACTCTAACTCGTCCTTTTCATATTATACTTCTTTATACTTGAACATTAGAACGATATTGTTTCCTGTATATTGAGTATTTATGCTTACAGTATGTTGAGAGGTGGACATGGACGTGGTCACGG
Source organism: Orobanche coerulescens (assembly GCA_033398695.1). Taxonomy (NCBI): domain Eukaryota; kingdom Viridiplantae; phylum Streptophyta; class Magnoliopsida; order Lamiales; family Orobanchaceae; genus Orobanche; species Orobanche coerulescens. The sequence continues at coordinate 112,121,549 of CM065817.1, read as the reverse complement.
CGCGACGCAGACGAAAAAATGCTGAAAGAGAAGCTTCGCCTTCTAATTAGGCCAGCCACAGCTCAGGCGAGCCACAAAGATCTATTAATAATGAACCAGAACCTGTTGTGCCCGAAATCCTTCATCAGGTGGTGAACCAGATGACTCAGTTCGCCCAAGTTGTGGACCAAATACATGTGGCAGTAGGGTTACAACAGGGAGATCGACAGCAAGGTATCCCAGACAGGGGAAATCGAGGCGACTGATGGCTGCAAGAGGTGGCGAAGATGCAACCACCTAAATTCAATGGTATTTCTGAGACCCCCCCCCTCGGATCATTGGTTGAAGGAATTGGAGAATATTTTTGCCGGGATTAATTGCCCAGGCGACCAGAGAGCCTCTATTGCTCAGTACTTCCTGATAGGGGAAGCGACCGAGTGGTGGGAAGCCATCCGGCCTGTAGATCATGATGCGGACTAGACAGAATTTAAATTGATGATGGAAGCTCAGTACTGCCCTCATCCTGTGAGGGAGTCCAAATTTCGGGAATTTTTCTCCGCTCAACCTTCAGATGTGCCAGTATCTCAGGCAATTAAGACGTTTAACCAGCAGCTGGCATTTATTCGACATCTGGTCAGAACAGATGCAGAAATGATGATCCATTTTGATATGAGAATGAAATAGGTACATGTCTGTTTTGAATGTACTACTCTCCGTCAATACTAGGATAAAGCATTGGCGTATGAAATCAAGGAAGCAGTAATGGAGAAGTTTAGAGAATCCAAGAAGCATAATGTCTCCGGTAGTTTCACGGAGCACAAGAGTAGTTGGCCCCGCAAGGCCCAGTCATCCTTTCATTCTTTCAAGAAACCTCCGCACCCATATAAGAGCGGAAAGAACTTCAGAGCGACATCAGCCACGACGGATGTAACCAGGAAGTGCTTTACCTGTGCCCAGACGGGGCACTTTCGACGAAATTGCCCCCTACCTGTCATGACTTGTTTTGATTGTGGTCGAGAGGGACATCGCGCAGTGTTCTATGAAGAGGCTGCAAAGTCTTTTAGAGCCCGTACATCACAACCAGTTCAAAAGGAAGCCAGTATCCAACAGACGCAGCAAAGTGTTCAGTTGCCCCAGACTTTTGGTCGTGGACGAGGCAGAGGACAGTGGGACTGAATGTAATACCCAATTGTAATTCATTTATTATCATTCAGTAATTATCAGTCAGTAATTGTCACTCAGTAATTTTCACTCATTAATAATCACTCATCATTCATGATTCATTCATTTGTGTTCATTGTTGGCATTTTGTAACCGTATATCAGTTACTGATCGTCATCATCTCCGTTTGTGTGTCGAGACGAGAGTATTATCATTATCATCGCGATTGGTAGTCTTGTGTTGGAAGTATCATCTTTGGCATGTGTTGGACTTGTTTACTCTCACATGCATATGGTATGTCGTATCATTCATCAATCGTAGCGAGAAATCAGAGTTGTCGGATTTTTGTCACTTCCAGCAGCGAGTTATGGCCGTAACTACTCAGGCATTACGTTCATAACATGCATTAGTTGATTTAAGGGTGTTTTGGCCGAAGGTGAGATACGGCCGTAAGGTGGACAGGTTACGGCCGTAAGAGGTGTTCGTGATTTTCAGGATTTGTCGGACGAAGAGGGCTTACGGCCATAAGGGTTGCGGCATACGGCCGTAAGATGAGGCAGGTACGGTCATAAGCCTTGGCCGGATACGGCCGTACGTTGCAGGCAGGGTGCCTGGTCAGTTTCGATGAAGGGGTCGTACGCCCGTAAGTTTGGCCGGGTACGGCCGTATCGGTTGAGTTACGCCCGTTTGGTGTGCGGGTACGGCCGTATGGATGTCAGCAGGTGTTTTGGACGAGGGCGAGTTACGCCCATAAGATAGGTGCGGGTACGGCTGTATGGCTGTCGGCAGTTTCTGGATGAAGCTGAGTTACGGCCGTACGAGATGGCTGGTTACGGCCGTAAGGCCGTTGACCTGGGATGTTACCTCCGTAAGTAGGCCAAGTTACGTCTGTAACTTCCGGTAGTTTATAAGGACCTGGACGGGTTTTTGAGGTCAATTTCTTATTTTTTCAACTTCTATCCGAGAGAGAGAGAGAGAGAGCTTGAGGGGAGATTTTTTCATCATCAATCACTTGGGTGTTCGGTTTTCATCATCTTCATTCGATTGTGAAGCTCGGATAGTCTATCTAACGCTTGTTCATTGGATCAAAGTTCTTGGATCTTCAAAGGTAATATTCTTCAAACATCTTGGATTTCTATTTTGTGTTGAGATATGATGTTTTGGACGTTATAATCATGTTGTATGAAGAGATATACGTATGATATCGAGTGTGTATGAATGTTCATTGGATTATTGAAAGGTTATTCAAGAACACTTTGAATATTGAGTTGGATTTGGGAGTTTTCGATTAGTTGTTGTTGTAATCACGGATTTGGATATTCATATTGGATTTTTGATTGTATTGAAGATGTTTAGTTGGTTTGGAACACTTCTTGGGGATTTGATATTGGTATAGTTAAGGTTTGGTTGTAAACAATCGAAGTTTGGTCTCAACGTGTTTGATATAATGCCCCAATGAACTTGGTTTAGTCGTATCGACGTTTTGAGTGAGTTATCATCATTTTTGATTTGTATGTTGAACGGATTGTTGGTAATTATGTTATTCAAGGTTGTTCGAGCGACCGACATCTCATTTAGGACGTTTGTTCGTGGAAGGACATTTGTCACCGGTGTTGTGTAAGTTAATTCTTACTCGGTTAAAAGGATATTCATTCCTTTCGTTGTTGTTCATTCATAATCATAACTCATTCATAATGTATTAACCGTATTGAGACTTGTGATTGTCAAATAATCACTTCATTCACGAGGAACGACGGTTCCAATCATTTCATTGAGCTATCATTCACTTCACTATTATTTTCATCTCGGTGAGTCATTCTTGACTTTGTTGGATTATTATTCATTGATATTCATTATGGTCATTCTCGTTCATATGACCTTCTGGGTTCATATTGCGTGGCCGGATGCGGATGTGTAGAATTTTTAGTCGAGCACACGATAGTCATGTATTGGGTTCACCGATACATTGGACTGTGCACACGGTAACGTTTACCTCCATGAGACTAATTAGGTACAAGGACTGGTGTGTCCGGGCACTCGTATTGTACACTTTCACAGAACATTACAGGCGTACTATGATGCTCCTCTTCAGCTTAAATTCATAACTAAGGATATTTCATAACTAAAGATATATCATGATTGTGTATATTCAACCCTTGAGGATTGTTGTTCTGTGTAGCTGACCCCATTAGGGGATTTTGTTTTCAGGTCATGGCAAGGCAAAAGCACGGGAATAGAACGTTGATGGCGAGGAGTCCCAGTGATACTAGTAGGGGGCCCCAATCCTTTCAGTCATTCACGTTGTCGTCATTTATTTTCCGCTACAGTTTTCCATTTGGATACTCCGTTTCATTCAGTGTTGTGTATTTTATCTTCATATAAAATATACATGTATTCGGTATTATCTTGGGTGTGTTGAAAAGAAACTCCTCGTCGGAGTAATTGGTGATATAATGTGGTTCGGTACTACAATTATATTATTTAATTCATTAATTTTCATTCGCCTGGTGGGTCCCAGTCGGGGGTCCACGGCACTGTAATATCCGCCTAGTTTGGGGTGTTACAGAGTTGGTATCGGAGAGTGGTTTTGAATACTACCTCCCGAGTCATGTCTCATTTGGAATCATCATCATCAGACTAGTATCATTGGACTTTCGCGTCACGTGTGACCTGTGCAAATGCTGAGCCCATCAGACCGAAAGAACTGTAAGACTTCTAACGCCATGTTATAATTTCTGGCAATAATCATTCATTCATAATTCATCAGTTAACAATCCTCAAACATCATTTTCATTTTGATCATGTTGATCATGTTAACTGATTAATCACTCCGTTCATTTCATTACTCAGTTGTTGATCTTGAAGATCATATCATTAATCTTGTTAACTTGTTCAAGATAATCATTTCAAGAATATCATCAGATAATCATGTCACCTCAGTTAATCATTCATGTAATCATAGTGTTAGAGCACGTACGCTCATTTTCATCATTTCATGACGTAAATCATAATACGGTACTCATACGAGATCTATGATTATCATGCGACCTTCCTACTTCAGTATGGACAGAGCTGTCAGGGGACGCACGGGGAGAGGCCGCGGTGCGGGCCGAAATCCGGGAAATAATCACTCACTGTCGGGAAGTCATACCCAGGACTTAGCTCGATCAGAAGATGTTCGGGTTGATCCACTCACTTTTATGCAGGTCATGATGACCCATATGCAATTGCTTAATCATCATTGCGCCACTCTGGCCGAATTAATCGAGAGAACTCTCCCATATGAGCCTGCTGCTAAGAAAATTATTGAGCAACAACCTTCATCTGTCAGCAAGAAATCAACGAAGCGTAATCATTCCAAAGGCGTTCAGTCAACCTTCAAGAAGCCTCGTGCGAGTCCTAACGTTTCTGAGCGACCTCCTACAGTGCCAAAACTTGAGGGATCTCAGTCCCGAGCGGCCAGATCAGCCATCACCTATTTTAACTGTGGAGCGCCGGGTCATTACAGCACTAAGTGTCTGAAATCGTCTATCACGTGCCATAATTGTGGGATTGTTAGGGATAAGGCCCGTTTTTGCCGAAGGGACTCCAAGCTGACTCCGGTGGCATCTCAGGCCCCGAAGCAATCAGTGATTCAGAATCAGACTACCCTGTCAGCGTCGTTTAAGACGACGGAAGCGAATAAAGGCAGAGCTCATATTTATCACACGGGAGCGTCTGGTTCGGGGGCTGGCAAGTCCCGGATTCACGCGATGAAGAGGACCGACGATCTGGTGGCCCGAATGATCTCAGGTATACTCGCAATTCTATCTCAACCTGTGTGTACCCTTTTTGATACTGGTACATCGCATTCATTCATTTCCGAATCATATTTGAATAGACTCCACTTAGATAGTCCTAATAATTGTGGACCTTATATAATTGGTCTACCTTACGGTAGAAGAATTTTCGAAAATCATGAGGTTAAGAACTGACCAAATTAAGCTTAATGACCGCAATTGGTTGGCAGACCTAATCGTGGCGGATTTACCTAAGGACGATGTAATATTGGGTATTAGTTGGATGGATCGTCATGAAACCATCCCCAGTGTTCGTAAGCGTATGGTCACTATCATTTCAGTCATTGGAGCCAAGTGTGTATTTCAGGGAGGTAATCCCCGTTGTTCCAGAAGAATCATTAATATGATCAAAGCAGTGAAATTACTCAATCAGAGATGTTCAATGATTCATTGTATCATTGTCATCGATTGGCCGTTCTGAGGCAATCAAGGTGTTCAATCATCCATTGTATCATAGTCATCGATTGGCCGTTCTAAGTCAATCGAGGTGTTCAATCATTCATTGTATCATAGTCATCGATTGGCCATTCTAAGGCAACCGAGGTGCTCAATCATTCATTGTATCATTGTCATCGATTGGCCGTTCTAAGGCAATCGAGGTGTTCAACCATTCACTGTATCATTATCATCGATTGACCGTTCTAAGGCAATCGAGGTGTTCAACCATTCGTGGTAGCATTGCTATCGATTGATGATGTACTCCCAGACAAGCTACCTGGTTTACCTTCACCGAGGGATGTGGAATTCACGATAGAGTTGGAGCCTGGTACGTTCCCATTATCGAAGGCACCATAGCGGATGGCCCCCACCAAAATCCAGGAGTTGAAGAATCAACTTGAGGAGTTGTTCGAAAAAGGTTATATCCGACCGAGTGCGTCCCCGTGGGGAGCACCAATGTTGTTTGTCAAGAAGAAGGATGGTTCGCTTCGCTTGTGTATTGATTATTGGGAGTTGAACAGGGTAACGATCAAGAATAAGTGTCATCTACCCCGTATTGATGATCTCTTAGATCAATTTCAGGGAGCTTCATTATTTTCCAAGATCGACTTAAGATCTGGATATCGTCAGTTGCGAATTCGAGAGTCGGATATCGTGAGGACAGCGTTTAGAATACGCTATGGTCATTATGAGTTCGTGCTAATGCCGTTTGGGTTAACTATTGCATCTGCAGTATTCATGGAATTAATGAATCGGGTTTTCATCAACTTTTTGGATCAACTTGTGGCTGTCTTCATTGATGACATTTTAATTTATTCTCGTGACCGGAAGGAGCACGAGTTTCACCTTCATAAGGTGCTCGACGTGTTGAGACGAGAGCAACTTTATGGAAAGTTTTCCAAATGTGAGTTCTGGATTTCCGAAGTGACGTTTCTCGGGCATGTAATTTCATCAGACGGTGTGCATGTTGATCCTCAGAAGATGGAGGCTATCCAAGATTGGTTACCTCCGAAGAACATTAAGGAAATCCAAAGTTTTCCCGGAGTAGCCGGTTATTATCGGCGATTTGTGGAAGGATTTTCTAAAATCGCTCAATCAATGACGAACCTTTTGAGAAAGGATAAGAAATACACGTGGACCAACGCATGTCAGTGGAGTTTTGAGGAACTCAAGAGTCGGTTAATTTCAGCACCTGTCCTTTCCTTGCCATAAGGGACGGAAGGATTCGTGAGTTATGGTGACGCGTCCGGACACGGTCTTGGATGTGTATTAATGCAGAATGGGAAGGTTATTACCTATGCTTCACGGCAATTGAGACCTTACGAGGTTAATTATCCGACCCACGGCCTGGAGCTAGCAGCCGTGGTTTTTGCATTGAAGATCTGGTATCATTACCTTTATGGCGTCACCTGTCAGATATTCACCGATCATAAGAGTTTGAAGTATATATTTACTCAGAAGGAGTTAAATATGCGACAGAGGCGGTGGTTGGAACTAATCAAAGATTATGATATTGAGATCTGGTACCACCCGGGCAAGGTGAACGTTGTCGTCGATGCCTTGAGTCGTAAGTCCGTTCAGGAGCAAATGCTTGCTCGTTTAACAGTTCAGAAAGAGCTTCAACATGAATTTCTTAGACCCGAGATCGAGGTCTGGCTTCAGCGAGTGCAAGGGCAACTTTGCATGTTAGAGATTTCATCACCACTTGAGGAGACAATCAGAGTGAATTAGGGTTCAGACCCATCATTATTACGCATCCGGGAGGATGAGGTTCAGGGGAAAACCCCTGGATTTGTGGTCCACGAGGATGGACTTTTGCAATTTTAGAATCGGTTATGCGCACCGGCGAATGACTAGTTGAAAAACTCGATTTTGAGAGAAGCTCATGCTACCCCTTACTCCATTCATCCGGGGTCCAGCAAGATGTACAAGGATTGAAACAAAATTACTGGTGGAGTAATATGAAGCGAGAAGTCGCAAAATTTGTTTCTAGATGTTTAACCTGTCAGCAAGTCAAGATAGAACATCAGAGACTGGTAGGTATGCTGAAACCGCTCCCTATCCCAGAGTGGAAGTGGGAAGATATTTCTATGGACTTCATCACGAGTTGCCGATGAGTCGTCGTGGCATGAATACAATCTGGGTGATTGTGGACCGCTTAACTAAATCAGCTCATTTCCTTGAGATTAAGGATGCGTGGGGTCCTGAGAGACTTGCCCAGTTGTTCATCAAAGAGATAGTGAGACTGCACGATACTCCTAAAAGTATCGTTTCCGATCGTGACGGACGATTCGTGTCTCATTTTTGGAAATCAGTTCATCGTGCTATGGGAACTCAACTTAACCTCATCACAGCTTTTCATCCTCAGTCCGACGGATAATCAGAGAGGACTATTCAGACCTTGGAGGACATGTTGAGGGCATGTGTTCTCGATTGGAAAGATAATTGGGAAGCCCAACTACCGTTGATTGAGTTCACGTATAATAATAGTTGGCATGCTTCGATTAAGATGGCACTTTACGAGGCCTGGTACGGTCGTCGTTGTCGATCTCCTTTGTGTTGATGTGACTTATCAGAATCAATCGGCACTGAGCCCGATATGTTTATAGCCGCCCGTGAGAAGGTAGCTTTGATCAGGAGTTGTTTGTTGACAGCTTAGAGTCGACAGAAATCATATGCAGATAATCGTCGTCGACCACTAGAGTTCGAGACAGGTGACCACGTGTTGGTCAAGGTATCCCCGAGTTGAGTTATTTTTTTTTTTGATTCGGAAAAAGGGGGAAGTTGAGTCCGAGATTCATCGGACCGTTTGAGAATTTTGATCGAGTGGGCAGTCTGGCTTATCGATTGGCCTTACCTCCGGCGTTGAGCCAAATTCATAATGTGTTTCACGTCTCTCAGTTGCGGAAGTATGTTGCCGACCCGATTCACGTACTTCAGTTCGGCGAAATCGAGATCGCGGATGATCATTCGTATGAGGAGCGTCCTATATGAGTTTTAGAGTGGTGAATCAAACAGTTGAGGAACAAGACGATTCCTTTGGTCAAGATCCAGTGGTCTAGACACGGAGTCGAAGAGGCTACTTGGGAAACAGATGATAGTATGCGGTAGAATTATCCCGAGTCGTTTGACCCTTAGTTTCGAGGACAAAACTCTTTTTAAGGGGGGTAGTATGTAATACCCGGTTATAATTTATTCATTATCATTCAGTAATTATCAGTCAGTAATTGTCATTCAGTAATTTTCACTCATTAATAATCACTTATCATTCATGATTCATTCATTTGTGTTCATTGTTGGCATTTTGTAACCGTGTATCAGTTATCGATCGTCACTCATCTCCGTTTGGGTATCGAGATGAGAGTATTATCATTATCATCGCGATTGGTAGTCTTGTGTTGGAAGTATCATCTTTGGCATGTGTTGGACTTGTTTACTTTCACATGCGTATGGTATGTCAGATCATTCATCAATCGTAGCGAGAAATCGGAGTTGTCGGATTTTTGTCACTTCCAGCAGCGAGTTACAGCCGTAACTACTCAGGCATTATGGCCGTAACATGCATTAGTTGTTCTAAGGGTGTTTTGGCCGAAGGTGAGATACGGCCGTAAGGTGGACAGGTTACGGACGTAAGAGGTGTTCGTGATTTTCAGGATTTGTCGGACGAAGAGGGCTTACGGTCGTAAGGGTTGCGGCATACGGCCGTAAGATGAGGCAAGTAAGGCCATAAGGCTTGGCCGGATACGGCCGTATGTTGCAGGCAGGGTGCCTGGTCAGTTTCGACGAAGGGGTCGTATGCCCGTAAGTTTGGCCGGGTACGGCCGTATCGGTCGAGTTACGCCCGTATGGTGTGCGGGTACGGCCGTATGGATGTCGATAGGTGTCTTGGGAGAGGGCGAGTTATGACCATAAGACAGGTGCGGGTACAGCCGTATGGCTGTCGGCAGTTTCTGAACAAAGCCGAGTTACGGCTGTACGAGATGGCTGGTTACGGGCGTAAGGCCGTTGACCTGGGATGTTACGTCCGTAAGTAGGCCAAGTTACGGCCGTAACTTCCGGTAGTTTATAAGGACCTGGATGGGTTTTTGAGGTCATTTTCTTATTTCTTCAACTTATATCCGAGAGAGAGCTTGAGGGGAGATTTTTTCATCATCAATCACTTGGGTGTTCGGTTTTCATCATCTTCATTCGATTGTGAAGCTCGGATAGTCGATCTAACGCTTGTTCATCGGATCAAAGTGCTTGGATCTTCAAAGGTAATATTCTTCAAACATCTTGGATTTCGATTTTGTGTTGAGATATGATGTTTTGAACGTTATAATCATGTTGTATGAAGAGATATATGTATGATATCGAGTGTGTATGAATATACATTGGATTATTGAAAGGTTATTCAAGAATACTTTGAATATTGAGTTGGATTTGGGGGGTTTCGATTAGTTGTTGTAATCACGGATTTGAATATTCATATTGGATTTTTGATTGTATTGAAGATGTTTTGTTGGTTTGGAACACTTCTTGGGGATTTGATATTTGTATAGTTAAGGTTTGGTTGTAAACAATCGAAGTTTGGTCTCAACGTGTTTGATATAATGCCCCAATGAACTTGGTTTAGTCGTATCGACGTTTTGAGTGAGTTATAATCGTGTTTGATTCGTATGTTGAACGGATTGTTGGTAATTGTGTTATTCAAGGTTGTTCGAGCGACCTACATCTCATTTAGAACGTTTGTTCGTGGAAGGACATTTGTCACCGGTGTTGTGTAAGTTAATTCTTACTCGGTTAAAATGATATTCATTCCTTTCGTTGTTATTCATTCATAATCAAAACTCATTCATAATGTATTAACCGTATTGAGACTTGTGATTGTCGAATAATCACTTCATTCACAAGGAACGACGGTTCCAATCATTTCATTGAGCTATCATTCACTTCACTATTATTTTCATCTCGGTGAGTCATTCTTGACTTTGTCGGATTGTTATTCATTGATATTCATTATGGTCATTCTCGTTCATATGACCTTTTGGGTTCATATTCCGTGGCCGGGTGCGGATGTGTGGAATTTTTAGTCGAGCACACGATAGTCATGTATTGGGTTTACCGATACATTGGACTGTGCACACGGTAACATTTGCCTCCGTGAGACTAATTAGGTACAGGAACTGGTGTATCCGGGCGCTCATCTTGTACACTTGCAGAGAACATTACGGGCATACTATGATGCTCCTCTTCAGCTTAAATTCATAACTAAGGATATTTCATAACTAAAGATATATCATGATTGTGTATATTCAACCCTTGAGGATTGTTGTTCTGTGTAGGGGATTTTGTTTTCAGGTCATTGCAAGGCAAAAGCACGGGAATTGAACGTTGGCGGCGAGGAGTCCCAGTGATACTAGTAGGGGCCCCAATCCTTTCAGTAATTCACGTTGTCGTCATTTATTTTCCGCTACAGTTTTCCATTTGGATACTCCGTTTCATTCAGTGTTGTGTATTTTATCTTCATATAAAATATACATGTATTCGGTATTATCTGGGGTGTGTTGAAAAGAAACTCCTCGTCGGTAATTGGTGATATAATGTGGTTCAGTACTACAATTATATTATTTAATTCATTAATTTTCAATCGCATGGTGGGTCCTAGTCGGGGGTCAACGGCACGGTAATATCCGCCTAGTTTGGGGTGTTACACCGAAAGGGGACATCGAGTGCCGGATCTGTTCCCCGACGTCTCTACGAGATGAGGAGAACAGACAATTAGGATGCTGATGTCATATCAGGTACTGTTCAGATCCTTTCACATCCAGTTAACGTTTTATTCGATACAGGAGCTACGCATTCATTTATATTCTTGTCTTGTGTAAATCGTTTGAATATTTCTGGTTTTCATAATTGTGAGCCTTATGTTGTGGGTTTACCGAATGGAGAGAGGATTGTTGGAAACTTAGAAACTAGAGATTTCCCTGTATCATTTGGAGGCATAGAATGGCCCTCAAATCTGATTGTGATAGAAATGCAAGGAGACGACCTGATACTCGGAGATAATTGGCTTAATCGATATGGAATTGTTGTAAACTACCGAAAGAGGTATCTCAGTGATAGCTGATGATGGTTCCGATGAAAACCAGGAAGCTCATGAAAGATGATCAAGGCAATGAAAGCTGTCAAATTGTTGAAACAGGGTTGTACCGGATACTGGTGCTACGCAATGAAGAAAGAAGACGGAAAAGTAGAACTCTCGTCCATTCCTGTTGTGAACGATTTTCGGGATGTGTTTCCTGACGAATTGCCTAGACTACCTCCACGACGGGATGTATAATTCACCATCGAGCTGGAACCAGGAGCTACACCAATTTCTAAAGCGCCGTATCGTATGGAACCTACTGATATGTACTAATTAAAGAAGCAACTGGAGGAGTTACTGGACAAAGGCTATATCCAGCCAAGCGTTTCGCCCTAGGGTGCACCAGTCCTTTTCGTTCGGAAGAAGGATGGATCGCTTCGATTGTGCATTGACTATCAAGAGCAGAACAAGATGAAGATTAAAAACAAGTATCCGTTGCCACGGATTGATGATTTATTTGACTAGCTATAAGGAGCAATGGTGTTTTCTAAGATCGATCTGAGATCAGGATATCATCAGCTGAGGATTAAGGAATCCGATGTTCCCAAATCAGCGTCCAGAACTCGCTACGGACATTATGAGTTTGTAGTGATGCCATTTGGTCTCACTAATGCACCTGCCGTGTTTATGCAATTGATGAATCGAGTGTTCATAGAGTATTTGGACATGTTTGTGGTTGTGTTCATTGATGACATTCTGGTGTATTCTAAGAGCCCGGAAGAGCATGCGCAGCATTTGCGGATTGTTCTAGACCTTTTGAGAAATGAGCATTTGTACGCTAAGCTTTCTAAGTGTGAATTCTGGCTAAAGGAAGTAATGTTCCTCGGTCATGTAGTATCAGCTGAAGGAGTCCGAGTAGATCCCCAGAAAATCGAAGCAGTTATGGATTGGAAGCCTCCTAAGAACGTGAAGGGTTTTCCAAAATTACCCGCCCACTTACTCGACTACTGTAGAAAACACAAAAGTTTGAGTAGAATGAGATGTGCCAGAATATCTTTGATGAATTGAAGAAGAGATTGACGACGGCACCAATTTTAGCACTCCCACATGGAACTGGAGGATTCATAGTTTACAGTGATGCTTCGAACCTAGGACTCGGATGTGTATTGATGTAGAATGAGAAAGTGATCGCCTATGCATCACGACAGCTGAAACATTATGAAGTAAATAACCCAACGCATGATTTGGAGCTGGCAGCAGTAGTTTTTGCTTTGAAAATCTGGAGACACTACCTGTATAGGACTCATTATTAAATCTTTACGGATCACAAGAGTCTCAAATACATCTTCAGTCAGAAAGAGTTGAACACGCGGCAAAGGAGATGGCTGGAACTGATTAAGGACTACGACTTGGAGATTCTTTATCATCCCGGCAAAGCAAATGTAGTGGCTAATACACTTAGCTGCAAGCCTGTTTCTATTCAGATGCTGGAGACTCTGACCTCCCAGCTCAGCGTTCAACGAGAAATGATTCGCGAAGGAATTGAAGTATGGTTGCAAAGAGTCCAAGGACAACTGTGTGTGATGGAAATAACTTCATCGTTAACCGAAGAAATCAAATCTAAGCAAGTAGATGATCCTCTGGTGATTCGGTTACGTGATGAAGTGATCAAGAGAAAGTCCCTAGGATTTATATTTCATGATGATGGAGTATTGAGATTCCAGAGCCGACTTTGCATTCCTGATGTCGATGTTCTGAAGTAGAATATTATGAAGGAAGCTCACAGCATGCCCTATTCTATCCACCCGGGTACCAGCAAGATGTATAAGGACCTGAAGCAGAACTTCTGGTGGGGCAACATGAAGAAAGATGTAGCGGATTACATCTCGAAGTGTTTGACTTGTCAGCAGGTTAAGATCGAGCATCAACGACCTGCCAGAATGCTGAAGCTGCTCCCGATTCCTGAATGGAAGTGGGAGGACATATCGATGGACTTTATCACTAATATGCCAAGAACCAAGACAGGAATGAACATGATTTGGGTGACAGTTGATCGTCTAACCAAATCGGCTCATTTTCTAGGCATTAAGGACATGTGGGGACCCGAGAGGTTGGAACGAGTATTTATTTCAGAGATAGTCCGATTGCATGGTACGCCGAAGACCATTATTTCTGACCGGGATGGACGTTTTGTGTCTCATTTTTGGAAATCAGTTCATAAGGCCTTGGGAACCGAATTGAACTTCAGCATAGCTTATCACCCGTAGATAGACGGGTAATTCGAGAGGACTATTCAAATAGTGGAAGACATGCTAAGGGCTTGTGCCTTAGATTGGTCATCTGATTGGGAAGTTCATCTTTCGTTGATTGAATTCACCTACAACAATAGTTGGCATGCTTCCATTAAGATGGCACTGTTTGAGGCATTATACGGGAGGAGATGCAGATCGCCCCTATGTTGGGGTGATTCATTAGACTTGATCGGGATGGAACCGGAATTGATCGTGCAGACACGATAGAAGATAGCCTTGATTCGCGAAAGGTTGTTGACCGCCCAGAGCCGACAGAAATATTACGCAGACGTGCGCCGTCGCCCATTTGAGTTCAGTACTGGAGATCACATACTATTAAAGGTTTCTCCTACTCGGGGAATCTTTCGTTTCGGAAGAAAGGGGAAGTTGAGTCCGAGATATATCGGACCGTTCGATATTCTTGAGAGAGTTGGACAGTTGGCATACATATTAGCATTAATGCCGTCATTGAGCCATGTTCATAACGTATTCCACGTATCCCAGTTACAGAGATATATACCAGATCCGAGTCATGTCATTGATTTCGGCGATATCGAAGTCTTTCAGGATGGCACGTTTGAAGAGAGACCGATCAGGATACTCGAGAGTCGAGTTAAGCAATTGAGGAACAAACCAATCACGTTAGTCAAAGTTCAGTGGTCACACCACGGAGTGGAAGAAGCCACTTGGGAAACGGAATATAGCATGAGGTCCAGACATCCAGAGTTATTTTCGTCTTGAGTTTCGGGACGAAACTCCTTTTTAGAAGGAAAGTATGTAATATCCGGATTAATTATTGAGTATTTCATCTGTATTTGAACCTTGTATTATTCGGATTGGTGATATCGATAATCGAAGTATGATATTTCTAGTATTTATATCCTTGTACATGAGCATGATAACATGTAAATTTTTCATGCAAATACGTGTTAACGTACGTTAAGAGGAAAGTTTAACGTACGTTATGTTGACAAGAATAGCATATGCTACGAATGAAGCGTAGCGTACATAAAGAGGCCAATAATTGAGCAGGGCGACTAGCACATGAGCCAGCTGGTAGTGGGCTCGGCCAAATGCTTACCAGATTCGCACGGCAAGAACCTGGACACTTTTTAAGTCAACGGGTATTAACGTACGCTAAGGTAAGGATGTAGCGTACGCTAATAGTATTGGTTACGTACGTAACCTGGTAAGTGTAGCGTACGTAATGCAGTTCAGAAACAAGACAGTTAACTATTAGTGACGATAGCGTACGCTAAGAATATAGGGTAGCGTACGCTAAGAGGCTAACGTATGTTATGCATGAAGGATAACGTGCATTAAGTATAGAAAATTATAAATAAGACATCACCCCATTTCATTTCAGCTCGTTTATTTGACTTAGCCTTCAACATACTTCATGCCCAGAGAGATCCCAGCCTCCTTAAACATGTATAGACCATCTCTACTTGATCATTTAAGATTGGATATCACTTATGCTTGATCATTGAAGTGGAGAAGCATCTTGGAATGGAAAACAAGCAACCGGAGTTGGATTCTACCTATTGTCTCGGTGTTTTCTTCATCTTAAGGTATGTTAATACTATATCCAACCCTCAATTCGTGTTCTTAAGGATATGATGATCATGCTATCGAGATATTAAATTCCGTTGATGAATTATTCAACCAAACATCATGTTTAGAAATTGAGATGATTATGTTTATGGTATCATTTTTGAAACATCATAGTTGGAATCCTATTACGTCAAATGATGAGAGTAATGTTCTGAGATTGATTATCCGTATTGAGTAGCGCTGCCATATTGATCGTAGACTTGGAGTTGATATCACTTTTGTTAAACGGACTTAAGAAAGAATCATCGAAGGTTGTATCTTTTCTTATGAGTTGGAATTGTTAGTTCATCTTTGAAACAAAGTGTGAATGTAATGATGATAATGGAATATAGCGCATCAACCTTAGATCACCGAACTTCACATAATAGTTGTAATCGAGATTGAATATGGTGTTGTGATGATATACGTATCCTTGAATTTCGAAGATGTTTCATCCAGATCGACAACTGAGTATTGAAATGAATTGAGTAATTAATGAATTAACATGATCGTCCTGATCATTAACTGAGTAATGAAATGAATTAAGTGATTAATGAGTTAACATGATCGTCCTGATTATTAACTGAGTAATGAAATGAATTAAGTGATTAATGAGTTAACATGATCGTCCTAATCACAATGAATGATGATGTTTGAGGATTGTTAAATGATGAATGATGAATGAATGACTATTGCCAGAAATTATACCATGGCGTTAGAAATCTTACAGTTCTTCCGGTCTGATTGGCTCGGCATTTGCACAGGTCACACGTGACGCGAAAGTCCAATGATACTAGTCTGATGACGATGATTTGAAATGAGACATGACTCGGAAGGTAGTATTCAAAACCACGCTCTGATACCAACTCTGTAACACCACAAACTAGGCGGATATTACAGTGCCGTAAATCCCCGACTGGGACCCACCAGGCGAATGAAAATGATGAATTAAATCATATAATTGTAGTACCGAACCACATTATATTACCAAATACTCCGATGAGGAGTTTAAGTACAACACACCAGGACAATACCGAATACTAGTATATTTTATATGAAGATAAAATACACCACACTGAATGAAACGGAGTATCCAAATGAAAGTCTGCAGCGGAAAATAAAGGACAATAACATGAATAACTGAAAGATCGGGGGGCCCTACTAGTATCACTGGGACTCCTCGACGTCAACATGCTATGCCCGTGCTTTTGCCTTGCCATGACCTGAAAAACAGGATCCCCAGCCGGGGTCAGTTACACAGAACAACAATCCTCAAGAGTTGAATAAACACAATCATATAAATATGTAGTATAAACTACAAGTTCGATCAAAATGAATCAGTTAGATTATAACCCAATCTTGTTGAAAACATACGCAATCAAACATGCTGTATGAATCAACTAACAGTACGGCTCGAAGGGTGGCGCCACACTACGCCCGGGATGGAAATGTGTTCGTGCACAAGCCACCAACGAGTATCGATCGAATACACGCGTGGTCTTATACCTAATCAGTCTCACGAAGCAATCGACTCGTGTGCACAGTCCAATGTGAGGCCAACAACCAACACACGACATAAATGTGCCCGACATGAAAATCCTACACATACCAACCGGCACGCCAGTATGACCCGGAATGCCACGATATAACAAAAGTGACATCGAAAATGAATAATGACTCACCGAGATGGAATGATAGTGAAATAAATGACAGCTCAATGAAATGATTGGAACCGTCGTTCCTTATGACTGAAGTGATTAATTGACAATAACAAGTTTTGATACGGTTAATATAATGATGAATGAGTTATGATTATGAATGAACAACAACAAAAGGGATGAATATCCTTTTAACCGAGTAAGAATTAACTTACACAACACCGGTGACAATTATCCTTCCACGAACAACGTCCTAATTGAGATATCGGTCACTCGAACAACCTTGAATAACACAATTACCAATAATCCGTTCAACATACGTAACAAACATGAATATAACGAACTCAACACGTCGATACGACTAAACCAAGTCCATTGAGGCATTAAATCAAACACGTTGCGGCCAAACTCCGATTGTTTACAATCAAACCTCAAAATACCAATATCAAATCCCCCAAGAAGTGTTTCAAACCAACAAAACATCTTCAATACGATTAATAATCCAAAACGAATATCCAAAAACGTGATTATAACGACAATTAATCGAAAACCCCCAATTCCAACTCGATATTCAAAGTGTTCTTGAATAATCCCTCAATAATCCAATGAATCTTTATACAAACTCATAATCATATACATATCCCTTCATATAACATGATTATAACGTCTAAAACATCATATCTCAACACAAAATCGAAATCCAAGATGTTGAAGAAATTACCTCTTGAAGATCCAACCACTTCGATCCGATGAACACGAGTTAAATCGAGTATCCGAGCTTCCTAAATGAATGAGGATGATGAAAATCTAACACTCAAGTGATTGAGGATGGAAAAATCCCTCCCTCAAGTCTCTCTCTCGGAACAAAATGAAGAAAAGGATGAAAATGATGAAAAAGTCCCGGCCAGCCCTATATAAACTGCCGGAAGTTACGGCCGTAACTCGGCCCTCTTATGGCCGTAACATTCCAGGTCAACGGCCTTACGGCCGTAACCGGCCAACTTGTACGGCCGTAACTCGGCTTCGTCCGAAAGCCTGCCGACAGACTTACGGCCGTAACCGCCCCTGAGTTACGGGCGTAACCCGCCTTCGTCAAAAACATCCGCCGACATCCTTACGGCCGTACCCGCATACCTTACGACCGTAACTCGGATGATACAGCCGTATCCGGCCAAACTTACGGGCGTAAGCCCTCTTCGTCGAAAATGACCAGGCACCTTGCCTGCAGCGTACGGCCGTATCCGGCTAAGCCTTACGGCCGTATCTCCCTCGCCTTACGGCCGTATGCCGACACCCTTACGACCGTAACTCGCCTTCGGCCAAAAACGTCTGGGCACCCTGCTCGACACGTACGGCCGTATCCGGCCAAGCCTTACGGCCGTACTGCCCAACTTACGGCCGTATGCCGAAGTCCTTACGGCCGTAAGTCCCGCTCGGCCGAAATGGCCTGAAAACAACGAACGTCTATTACGGCCGTATCCGACACTCCTTACGGCCGTAACTCGTCGCTGGACAAGATGAAATTCCGACAACTCCGATTTCTCGCTACGATCGATGAATGATTCGACATACCAAACGTTTGCGAACGCGAACAAGTCCAACACATGCCAAAAATGATACTTCCAGCACAAGACCACCAATCACGATGATAATGATAATACTCCCGTTCCGACACTCAAACGGAGATGAAATAACGATCGGTAACTGATATACGGTTACAACATGTCAAATGAACGCAAATGAATGAATCATGACTGATGAATGATTATTAATGAGTGAAAATTACTGAGTGATAATTACTGACTGATAGTTACTGAATGATAATGAATGAATTACAGCCGGGTATTACACTTATGACATTTCCATGCAGTGATCTCAATACGGGTAGGTCCAGTATTAGTTCTCCAACCAATACCCATAAGATTGATCCGTACCATACGCATAATCATCCGATGATTATCAATCAAACTTATACTAGTATATTAATCACTTGAGTCTCTACTCAACGCGATTTTACCAGGGACGTTTGAATAATCTTATTATTGGTGAATAACTATTATTCGATTATTATAATATTAAAACATGCACACATTATAATAATCAACGAGAAATAAATGATATCAAATAACTTTATTTAAATGTGACAATTACAAATCTAGGCACATCGAATGTCCTAGGGCACATTAGTTCGGTAACGAACTTCTTGATCCATACGGCTTCCTTAGCTGCATCCGATGCTGCCAGGTACTCAGCTTCTATAACAGAATCAGCAACCGTGCTTTGCTTGGAACTCTTCCAACTCACAGCACCTCCATTCAATACAAACACATAACCAGTTTGCGATTTGAAATCGTCTCTGTCGGTTTCGAAACTTGCATCGGCATAACCTCTTACAGCCAGCTTGTTTCCCACCCCTCCATAAACTAGGAAATCATCCTTAGTTCTTCTCAAGTGCTTTAGGATGGTTTTCACTGCTGTCCAGTGACTTTCACCTAGATTCGATTGGTATCGTCTTATCATACTAAGAGAAAACGATACATCTGGTCGAGTACAAATCATGGCATACATGATCGATCCAATAGCCGAAGCGTATGGTATCTTGCTCATACGGGCTCGCTCATTAGGAGTCTTAGGACTCTGAGTCTCACTCAGATGAATGCCATGTGACATTGGCAAGAGTCCTCTCTTGGAGTCTTGCATATTGAACCTCTTCAATATTTTATTAATGTATGTACTTTGACTCAGACCAATCAATATCTTTGATCTATCTCTATAGATCTTTATCCCAATAATGTAAGCAGCTTCTCCTAAGTCTTTCATTGAGAAACAACTTTCCAACCAAGTCTTGACTGTCTACAAGGTGGGAATGTCATTTCCAATGAGTAATATGTCATCTACATATAAGACTAAGAAAACAACTATTCTCCCACTAACCTTCTTGTACACACAAGGTTCATCTTCATTTTGAATGAACCCAAACTCTTTGACATTTTCATCAAAACGAAGATTCCAGCTCCGAGAGGCCTGCTTCAACCCATAAATGGATCTTTGAAGCTTGCAAACCTTTTTAGAATTTTCTGGATGAACAAAACCTTCAGGTTGTGTCATGTACACATCCTCGAGTAAGCTTCCATTAAGGAATGCTGTTTTGACATCCATTTGCCATATTTCATAATCATAGTATGCGGCAATGGCAAATAAAATTCTAATTGATTTAAGCATGACTACTGGCGAAAAGGTCTCATCATAGTCAACACCATGAATCTGTCTATAACCTTTTGCCACTAGTCTGGCTTTATAGGCTTGCAGATTATCATCCATGTCTTTCTTCTTTTTATAGACCCATTTGCACCCAATGGTTTTAACACCCTCATGTGGATCTATCAAGTTCCAAACTTGATTGTCATACATGGATTGCATCTCAGACTTCATGGCTTCTAGCCATTCCTCGGACTCTGATCCTGAAGCAGCTTCTGTATAGGTACTAGGCTCATCATCTATGAGCAATGCATCATCATCTTATGTTACGAGATAACCATATCTCTCATGTTCATGTCGCATCCTATCAGATCTGCGTGGGACTTGTGTACTTTGAACGGGCTCTTCAACTGGTTGTTGAGCTTGTTCGGTTTCCATCGGTGAAGCGATGTGTTCTTGTGGTTCTCGAGTTTCCTCGAGAATTACTCTTCTCCCACTGTCTCTTTTGGAAATAAATTCCCTTTCTAAGAATACAGCATTTCGAGCAACAAACACTTTTTTCTCTGCGGGCTTGTAAAAGTAATATCCTTTAGTTCCCTTAGGATATCCCACAAATAAACATCTTTCAGGCTGTCAGTTTGTCAAACACTTGGCGCCTTACGAACGCTTCGCAACCCCAGATCTTTAGAAAAGACAAGTTTGGTCTTTTACCAGTCCATTTCTCAAATGGTGTCTTTTCAGCTGCTTTAGATGGAACACAGTTAAGGGTGAATGCTGCTGTTTCTAAGGCGTGGCCCCAAAATGAAAATGGAAGCTCTGTTCGACTTATCATGGATCGAACCATATCTAATAAAGTTCGATTCCTCCTCTCGGACACTCCGTTATGCTGACATGTTCCGGGAGTAGTAAGTTGTGAAATAATTCCACAACTCCTAAGATGATCATCAAAATCTTGGCTCAAGTATTCGCCACCTCAATCCGATCGAAGGGCTTTAATTTTCTTGCCAAGTTGATTATGTACTTCATTCTGGAATATTTTGAACATTTCAAAAGATTCATGTTTATACTTCATAAGATAAACATATCTATATCAGCTAAAATCATCGGTGAATGTAATGAAGTATTGGTATCTGCCTCTGGCATGAGTGCTAAGAGGTCCGCATACATCAGTATGTATTAGGCCTAACAGATCACTAGACCTTTCTCCATGACCGGTGAAAGGATTCTTCGTCATCTTGCCCAATAAACAAGATTCGCATGTCCCATATGATTCATAGTCAAAAGAGTCTAAAAGTCCATCATTGTGGAGTTTAGAAATGCGTTTCTCGTTTATGTGACCAAGTCGACAATGCCAAAAGTAAGTCGGATTAGAATCATTGAGCTTAGGTTTCTTGGATGCAATGTTATAGACTTCTAAAGTGTCGGACTCGTCTAGATCAATATTGTAAAGGCCAACATATAACTTTGCAGTACCATAAAGCAAGTCATCAAAGAAAATATGAATGATCTTATTCTTAATAAGAAAATTGTAACCTTTCACAATCTAATATAGAAACTGAAATAATATTCCTATTTATAGCAGGAACATAATAGCAATTGTTCAAAACTAACAAAAGCCCATTAGATAAAACTAGATCATAAGTTCCTACGGCTAGTGCAGCAACTCTTGCTCCATTGCCGACTCTTAGATCCACTTCCCCTTTCTTCAGTTCTCTACTGCTTCTCAACCCCTGCACATTTGTACAAATGTGAGATCCACATCCAGTATCTAATACCCAGGAGTTAGAGGTAGATAAGTTAACTTCTATAACAAATATACCTGTGGCAGACTCACTGCCCTTGGTACACTTTAGCTCTTCCAAGTAAATCTTGCAATTTCTTTTCCAGTGTCCTGGTTTATTGCAATGATGGCAATTTCCATCTTTGGGAGCTTTAGCCTTGAAACCCGGCCTAGTAGGGTCTTTAGATTTGGCAACTTTTGCCTTACCCTTGCCCTTGCCTTTGTTCTTAAAGGATTTCCCTTTGCTGACCATCAACACATGGCTCGGTTTCTTCTTAATATCCTGCTCAGCCGTTTTAAGCATCCCATGCAGCTCAGCAATGGACTTCTCCATCTCATTCATATTATAGTTCATAATGAACTGACCGAAACTTTCGGGAAATGAGTTTAGGATCACATTCGTGGAGTGCTCCTTAGAAAGTGGAAAACAAGCCTTTCAAGATGATCAATATATCCTTTCATCTTGAGCACGTGAGCGCTGACAGATGTCCCCTCAACCATCTTGCAAGCATACAAGGCTTGAAAGGTCTCATACCTCTCTTGCCTAGCATGCTTCGAGAAAGTTTCCTTGAGGTGAGCATTTAGCTCATAAGCATCCATTTCCTCCAGATTCTTCTGAAGTTCTGGACAAATGGTGGCCAACATAAGACAACCGACATCAATGGAATCATCACAATGTTTCTTCCATTTGTCTTTTGTTGCTTTGTTTGCATTGTCAGCTGGCTCATCGGGAATTTCTTCCTCAAGAACATACAGCTTTCTTTCTAGCTTGAGAACTATTCTCAGGCTCCGGATCCAATCCAGATAGTTGCTGCCATTTTCTTTGAGCTTGTCCTTCTCAAGGACGGATCACAGTGAAATGGTGGATGTGTTGTTTGATGCCATTCTACAAAATTCAATATGCAAAATATTTAGTCACATTATTTTATTTCTCGAAAAATACTCCCACTAAAACAAAGTACCCTCAATTTACAACATTTGTAATTTTAGTGGGCTAAGATCCCATTTCGCACAATCCTAAACTCAGCTTTGGCATGACGCCTAGAATTGAGCTACTTTAGGTGGATAACTCTTTATCGATTACATCATATGTAACTCTTAGATTATATCATGGGATTTGGCATCGTATGCCCAAGCATGTTATAATCCCATCTTATGCCTTAAGGTTCAAAACTATTTTGATTTCCAAATTCATTAAACGTATAGGTATCACCATTACCTATCCTACCTTACTAAGATAACCCGAGTGCACAGCTTTGGCATGACCCACTCATGATGATCTAAGTCTTGATAGGTGTTTTTCAAATGAACGGCATTAAAATTTTAACGAGGGATTTTTATCCTATGTTAATGTTTATGTTTGCTAACATACAACTAAACATACATAGCATCACATACATGCATAAATTTAAACATATATCGCATCACATGACAATAAAGCATAGGACCGTGTATAGCATGACCATAATCCTAATGTGATTTTCATGAGCCAACATGAAAATCACAAAGGTCATCTAAAGGGTTGAATATGGTCTTCATTGATCTTCCCAACTCCTTGGAACATCATACGCGATCAATTTGCTCCTCGAGTCCGTCTTTCTTGTCCTTCTTGTCTTCATTACATTAATGAAATTTAATACTACACTAATAAATTAAATTACAAGAAGTGCAAACGACACGCAGGCCGTAAAATAATAAACAATTTAAATAGACGACTCGCAGGCCGTAAAACCAATTATAATTAAACGACACGCAGGCCGTAAAACCAACCCATAAGAAATTAAATTATCCAATCACATTGGTCAATTTATGGTCATGCCATACACCACACACATACCATAAATAATTATCAAATAATTAATAAAGCATGTAATATACTAAATAATCAATTTGTCTGACAATCAGACAATAAATTAAAACTGTGTCAAAAGTGAACAAATCTGGACTTGGCCGAGATGGTTGTCATTCTGCCCTGGGAACAGGTCGCCCGGGTTCGAAACCCGGCGGTTGCAGTTACAACATTTTGCAACTATTATTGCCAAATTTACTTTTATATTAAAAGGGCTTATAAAAAGAACTACTGAAAAGTTACCAAAAACAGGATCTAGCCGAGATGGTAAGTGGTGCTGAAGGAAAGCCGAATGGCGCGGGATCGAATCCCATTTTATGCGGAATTATTTTTGCAATATTTAAAACATATTTATTTGCCTTTAATAAAATCTTCCGTGTATTGTTTCCAAAATAAAATCGCAGCGCACATGGTAAGTCGGCAGAAAAGCCGGCAGATGACCAGGGTTCAAAACCCTTCAATTGCAAAAATATTTTTGCTAATAAAATCAGCCCGCGGGTCCAGCTCTGACCCGACCCGAAAACGACCTGACCTGCTCCTAACAGACCGTTTCTGCAGCCTGAGCAGAAATTTGCAAAAACAAATTTAAAATTAATTTTGACGATCCGATTTAATCAAATCAAACCAGAAAAATTATTTTATAAAATCCATATTTTATAAACATAATCAAGAACATAATTTACACATAAATATGTTCTACACAAACAATTAAATTACATGCAAGTTGGCTCTGATACCACTGTTGGGTTCTCTATGCATCGAATACAAAATAATCGGAGTAAAAAACGCAGCGGAATAATAAATGTGAAAACCCAATTTAGGATCTCATGCAGTAATTTAATTGTTTAATTAAAGAGTTAATCGAATTACCTTAATCCGATTGAACAATTCTAGATCCGGACTAGAAGCAGATGAATATCTCCTTCCTCTTTTGGTGATCCACACACGAACAATTCCACAAGCCGGATTACTAGATCCTTACGAATAATATTGATAAATAGTACAACACAAGTTCCTTACTAGAAGGATTGTACTATTGATCAAGATCAACTAAGGAAAGAGGGTTAGACGACCGACTTCGTTCTCCTACAGTATGAGGAAGAGGTCGACTTTTTCTTCTTCTTCTTGGAAGGGGGCGATTTTTTGTAGGAGTTCTTATGACAACTCCTTGTCATGGATCTCTTATTTATACTAAGTAATCCCTAGATTCAATAATCTAGTATTTGCTTAGTTGCCCCTCAACTTATTAAATAATACAATATATATAATATCCAATATTATATATATTACTTATTATTTAATCTCCTTATAAATATAATATCCAATATTATATTTATTATTCCCTGTTGATATTTATTCCTACTTGTCTATAATTGTCGTACGTGCAACCCAAAAGGCTTATATTATGTTGGCAATTATTTAATACCTTATTAAATAATAAATCATAAGCGGCCTCTAGCAAGACATTATGATTACCCAAATAATATAAGTTAATAGTCCATTAAATCTTTTAACGTGTCAAGTCCCTTTGTCACGCGATATCATATTTGAACTAAGTCATGGAGTCTGTCATACTTATTTATGTTCAAATGCTTTCTCGATCTTAAATAGACTGATTGAATCAAATGACTCTTCATTTGAGCATGGCCATGCATTTCCTTCAGTCCTACTTATCGAGGGGCCCAGCAGATATCTCTCTCACTTAAGAGAGAGACAAATCCCCATCTTGATTATTCATTGTCCTCTACATGACTCCTACTAATCCCGATCGCTAACCTTTATGATCACCATGTTTCAGATGACGTTGGATTACGTCAAGGCATAGCAGTTATCATGTTGGACTCAATGATAATCTCAGGTTCAAGGATTTATTGACATACTGTTATATTGAGATTCACTTATGACATTTCCATGCAGTGATCTCAATGCGGGTCGGTCCAGTATTAGTTCTCCAACCAATACCCATAAGATTGATCCGTACCATACGCATAATCATCCGATGATTATCAATCAAACTTATACTAGTATATTAATCACTTGAGTCTCTACTCAACGCGATTTTACTAGGGACGTTTGAATAATCTTATTATTCATGAATAACTATTATTCGATTATTATAATATTAAAACATGCACACATTATAATAATCAACTAGAAATAAATGATATCAAATAACTTTATTTAAATGTGACAATTACAAATTTAGGCAGATCGAATGTCCTAGGGCACTATTCCCAACATGGGCATGTATTGAGATTGAGTTGTATTTTTTGTATTGAAAGACCAAATCGGTCTACTAGGTCATTTTAGCCTTAAAGGAATTGTTGAGATGTTCGATGTTGTTACCAGCCTAGTAGATCCTTGAGGAAAGGTTCTACGGCATGTAATATCTCTGAGCGGATTGGGATGTTACACATGTAACACCCCAAACTAGGGGGCTATTACAGTGCCGTAGGACCCCAATTGGGATCCACCAGGCGAATGAAAATTAATGAATTAAATAATATAATTGTAGTACCGAACCACATTATATTACCAAATACTCCGATGAGGAGCGTTTAGAACCATACACACAGGAAATACAGAATACTTGTACATTTTATATGAAGATAAAACATACAACCCTGAATAAATGAACATTCAACCAGAAGTTTTGCAGCGGAAATAAAAAGAAGAGAAACGTGAAAGACTGAAAGGACTAGGGCCCCCTGGTAGTATCACTGGGACTCCTCGCCATCAACATGCTCTCCCCGTGCCTTTGCCTTGTCGTGACCTGAAAACAATATTCCCCAACGGGGTCAGTTACACAGAACAACAATCCTCAAGGGTTAAATATACACAATCATGATATATCTCAATTATGAACATCCTTAGTTATGATGTTAAGCTGAAGAGGAGCATCATAGTACGCCCGTAATGTTCTGTGCAAGTGTACAAGAAGAGTGCCCGGACACACCCGTCCTTGTACCTAATTAGTCTCACGGAGGTAAATATTACCGTGTGCACAGTCCAATGTATCGGTGAACCCAAGACATGACTATCGTGTGCCCGACTAATTCCACACATCCGCACCCGGCCACGCAATATGAACCCAGAAGGTCATATGAACGAGAATGACCATAATGAATATCAATGAATAATAATCCGACAAAGTCAAGAATGACTCACCGAGATGAAAATGATAGTGAAGTGAATGATAGCGCAATGAAATGATTGGAACCGTCGTTCCTCGTGAATGAAGTGATTATTCGACACTTACAAGTCTCAATACGGTTACTACATTATGAATGAGTTATGATTATGAATTAACAACAACAAAAGAAATGAATATCCTTTTAACCGAGTAAGAATTAACTTACTCAACACCGGTGAAGAATGTCCTTCCTCGAACAAACGTCCTACAATGAGATGTCGGTCGCTCGAGCAACCTTGAATGAGAATTACCAACAACCGCTCAATATATGCATCAAACACGATAATAACCAATTCAAATGTTGATACAACAATATCCAGACTCATTGAGGCATTCTAACGAATACTTAGCAAACATACATTCTTCGATAATATCTAAATCTCGAATATATCAAAACCAACTCCAAAATGAGTATTTCAACCCAACAAAACATCTCTAATTATATCAATAATCCCATAGGAATCCACAAAACGAGTTAACGACAACATCTAATCGAAAACCCCCAAAAATATCAAAGTCAACCCCAAAGTGTTCTTGATTCAACCTCAATATTCATGAAATCCGAAATATACGACAATAAATCTATAGTAATACATTTATCTAAGGTAGATAATCCATATCTAATATATTCCAACAACAATCTAAGCTCACACGAAGAAATCGGAAGGAAAATGCCCAAAATCCGAAATTCTAGATCCAAGAGATTATTACCTTGATTTGATGTGATGGGGATGATGGAATGATGATTAATCCGAATGATAAGCTTGATGATGATGATATATGATTTCACCTCGAAGAACACTCTCCAAATCGTCCAAAATCGCCCGGAATCCCCCAAAAACGAAGTGATGAATGAAAATGACGAAGAAAGGGCTGAACTGTCCTATTTATAGTAATCCCAGTTTAGCGCGCGCTAGCCCCAGTTCTTAGCGTGCGCTAACGGGTGTTTTGGGTAGTCCAGTACCCACTGTCCGAAAACGGTAGCGTGCGTAACGTACCTTTTGTAGCGTGCGCTACGGCTGTACGCTTAGCGTGCGCTAACCGCAATATGTTAGCGTGTGCTAACTTAAAAATCTGATGCCCAGTACCTGAAATCCAGACTTACTGTCTTCTGACCTGCTCGCGATAGCGTGCGCTACATTCAATATTTTGCGTGCGCTACTACACCATTTGTGTACGCTAAAAACCACCCATAGCTTGCGCTATGAATTAATTCAATTCAGTCCAGTACCCTACTGGACTCTGCCTGTCCGACCTTAACGCGCGCTACACCAAATGTATAACGTGCGCTACTACAACCCACTAGCACGCGCTACTTACCATTCGTAGCGTGCGCTACTTATAACTCATCTGCAGTCGAGTGCCTTTTGGACTGTCAGCCTGAACAACATTAGCGTGCGCTAATGCTGAGTGGTAGCGTGCGCTACCTGTACTCAATTAGCGCACGCTAAAGAGAGTACGTAGCGTGCGCTACTCCTCACACACAGCCCACAACAAAGATGACAATGATGATACGCTCATCCCGACTATCCAACCGGGTTGAATGATGAATAAAACTGATACATGATACCAATATACTCCGAACGGTGAATACAATGATTGAATATGAGTGACAAATGATCCTTAATGAGTGAAATTTACTGAGTGACAATTATTGAACGATAATTACTGAATGATAATGACTGAATTACAACCGGGCATTACATACACCCCCCCTTAAAATAGTTTCGTCCCCAAAACTAAGGGTCAAACAACTCGGGATGACTCTCCCGCATACTATCCTCGGTTTCCCAAATAGCCTCTTCGACTCCGTGTCTAGACCACTGGATTTTAACCAAAGGAATCGTCTTTTTCCTCAACTGTTTGATTCGCCGCTCTAAGACTCATATAGGACGTTCCTCATATGAATGATCATCAGCGATCTCGATTTTGTCGAACTGAAGTATGTGACTCGGGTCGGAAACATACTTCCGTAACTGAGAGACGTGAAACACATTATGAATTCGGATCAACACCGGAGATAAGGCCAATCAATAAGCTAACTCGCCTACTCGATCCAAAATCTCAAACGGTCCAATGAATCTCGGACTCAACTTTCCCCTCTTCCCAAAACGGAAGATACCTCGACTCGGGGATACCTTGACCAAAACATGGTCACCTATCTCGAACTCTAATGGTCGACAATGATTATCTGCATATGATTTCTGTCGACTCTGAGAGGTCAACAAATGACTCCTGATCAAAGCTACCTTCTCACGGGCGGCTATAAGCATATCGGGTTCGGTGCCGATTGATTCTGACAAGTCGTCCCAACACAAAGGAGATCGACAACGATGACCGTACAAGGCCTCGTAAGGTGCCATCTTAATTGAAGCATGCCAACTATTACTGTACGTTGACTCGATCAACGGTAGTTGGGCTTTCCAATCATCTTTCCAATCGAGAACACATGCCCTCAACATGTCCTCCAAAGTCTGAATAGTCCTCTCCGATTGTCCGTCGGACTGAGGATGAAAAGTTGTACTGAGATTAAGCTGAGTTCCCATAGCACGATGAACTGATTTCCAAAAATGTGACACGAATCGTCCGTCATGATCGAAAACAATACTTTTAGGAGTACCGTGCAGTCTCACTATCTCTTTAATGAACAACTGGGCAAGTCTCTCGGGACCCCACGTATCCTTAATCTCAAGGAAATGAGCTGACTTAGACGATCCACAATTACCCAAATTGTATTCATACCACGACGACTCGTCGGCAAATTCGTGATGAAGTCCATTGAAATATCCTCCCACTTCCACTCTGGAATAGGGAGAGGTTTCAGCATACCCGTCGGTCGCTGATACTCTATCTTGACTTGCTGACAGGTCAAACATATCGAAACAAATTACGCGACTTCTTGCTTCATATTACTCCACTAGTAATTTTGTTTCAAGTCTTTAAACATCTTGCTAGACCCCAGATGAACGGAATAAGGGGTAGCATGAGCTTCTCTCAAAATCGAGTTTTTCAACTCGTCATTCGCCGGTACACATAACTGATTCTTAAATCGCAAAAGTCCATCCTCGTGGACCACAAATCCAGGGGCTTTCCCCTGAGCCATATCTTCTCGGATGCGCGACAAAAACAGGTCTGAACCCTGATTCACTCTGATCGTCTCCTCAAGTGGCGATGAAATCTCTAATGTACAAAGTTACCCTTGTACTCGCTGTAACCAGACCTCGATCTCGGGTCTCAGAAATTCCTGCTGAAGTTCCTTCTGAACTGTTAATCGAGCAAGAATCTGCTCCTGAACGGACTTACGACTCAAGGCGTCGGTGACAACGTTCGCCTTGCCTGGGTGGTAAAGTATCTCGATATCATAATCTTTGATTAGTTCCAACCACCGTCTATGTCGCATATTTAACTCCTTCTAAGTAAATATATACTTTAAACTCTTATGATCGGTGAATATCTGACAGGTAACGCCATAAAGATAATGAGGCTAAATCTTCAATGCGGATACCAAGGGTGATAGCTCCAGGTCGTGGGTCGGATAATTAACCTCGTAAGGTCTCAATTTCCGTGAAGCATAAGCAATAACTTTCCCATTCTGCATTAGTACACATCCGAGACCCTTCCCGGACGCATCACTATACACCACAAATCCTTCCGTCCCTTGTGATAAAGAAAGGACAGGTGCTGAAATTAACCGGCTCTTGAGTTCATCAAAACTCTATTGACACGCATCGGACCACGTGTATTTCTTATCTTTCCGTAAAAGGTTCGTCATGGGTTGAGCGATTTTAGAAAATCCTTCAACAAATCGCCGATAATAGCCAGCTAATCCGAGGAAACTTCGGATTTCCTTAACATTCTTCGGAGGTTGCCAATCTCAGATAGCCTCCATCTTCTGAGGGTCGACACAAAGTCCGTCTGATGAAATTACATGTCCAAGAAATGTTACTTCGGACATCCAGAAATCACACTTTTAAAACTTCCCAAAAAGTTGCTCTCGTCTCAACACGTCGAGTACCTGATGAATGTGAAATCCATGCTCCTCCCGGTCACGAGAATAAATTAAAATGTCATCAATAAAGACAACCACAAACTGATCCAAATAGTCGATAAAAACCCGATTCATTAACTCTATGAATACCGCAGGTGCATTAGTCAACCCAAACGGCATTACCACAAACTCATAATGACCATAGCATGTTCGGAACGCCGTCTTTGCGATATCCGACTCTCGAATTCACAACTGGTGATATCCAGATCTTAAGTCGATCTTGGAAAATACTAAAGCTCCCTGAAGTTGATCTAAAAGATCATCGATACGGGGTAGAGGATACTTATTCTTGATCGTCACCCGGTTTAATTCCCGGTAATCAATACACAAGCGGAACGAACCATTCTTCTTCTTGACAAATAACACTGGTGCTCCCCACAGGGATGCACTCGGTCGAATATAACCCTTCTCGGTCAAATCCTCTAATTGATTCTTCAACTCCTGCATTTCGGTCGGGGCCATCCGGTACGGTGCCTTCGATATTGGGGACGTACCGGGCTCCAACTCAATCTTGAATTCCACATCTCTCTGTGGAGGCAAACCAGGTAACTCGTCTGAAAATACATCGGCATATTCTCTCACTACAGGAATATCCATCAACATTACTGATGGTTTCTCGGTCTTGGTCATATAGCACCAATAACCGACACACCCCTGATTGAGTAATCTCACTGCTTTCTTCAAGTTAATGACTCTCCCAGAACAGCTGGGATCACCTCCCTAAAATACACATTCGACCCCATCGTCTTGAATGATAGCGACCATACGCTTACGGACACTAATGACGGCATCGTGATGATCCATCCAATCAATACCCAGAATGACGTCGTCTCTCGGTAAATCTACCACGATTAGGTCTGCTAACCAATCACGGCCATGAAGCTGAATCGGACAATCCTTAATCTCATGATTCCCGATAATCCTTCTACCATCAGGTAGACCAATGACATAAGGCTCACAACTAGTAGCACTACCCAGACGTAGGGTATGTTTGGTAAAATTAAGCTAGCTTATAAGCTAGCTTATAAGTTGAGCTTATTTAAGAAGTTCCGTTTGGAACACCTAAAAATAGCTTATAAGCCAAATTATAAGCTAGCTTATTGAAACGCTACTCAAAGTAGCGTTTCAATAAGCTAGCTTATAAGCTATAAGCTAGCTTATAAGCTAAACTGCCAAACATACCCGTAGTCTACTCAAACATGACTCGGAAATGAATGAATGCGATGCACCAGTATCAAAAAGGGTACACACAGGTTGAGATAGAATATCGAGTGTACTTGAGATCATCCGTGCCTCTGGATTGTCGGTCTTCTTCATCTCATAAATTCAGGGCTTGCTAGTCTCAGCACCGGATGCTCCCGTCTGATGACTATAGGCTCCAACTTTATTCGCTCCTATCATTTTAAACGACGCTGACTGAGTATCTTGATTCTGAACGGCTGACTGCTTCAGGGCCTGACATGCCGCCGGAGTATTCTTGGAGTCTCTTCGGCAAAAACGGGCCTTATGCCCAGCAATCCCGAAGTTATGGCACGTGATAGTCTGCCTCGGGCACTTGGTGCTGACATGACCCGGTTCTCCACAATTGAAACAGGTGATGGCCGAGCTGGCCGCTCGGGACTGAGACTCCGTGGGTTTCGGCGCCATAGGAGGTTGCTCAGAAAAAGTAGAGCCCGCACGAGGTTTCTTGAAAGTGGCCTGACTGCCGTCAGACTGATTACGATTCTTAGACTTCTTGCCAGTAGATGAAGTTTGATTCTTAGCAATTTCCTTAGCGGTAAGCTCATACGTAAGAGCTTTCTCGATGAATTCGGCCAGAGTGGTGCAATGATGATTAAGCAACTGTAGTCGCATACGAGGTTTCAACCTCTTGCTGAAGTACTTGATCTTGTCCGCCTCAGAGTGAATAATAGACGAGGCGAAAGGAAGTAGCTCCTAGAATTTCTCGACGATGGCGAGAACATCATCGTCCACTAGAGGTCGGGAGTGAGTAATTCTGACAACTTGGCCTCCCTGAGTGGGGCCGGATAATACCTCTCCATCATGAGAGTCTTGAATTGATCCCAAGTACAAGATCCGTCGGTGGGCTTCAACAATAGCCACCATGAATGTGCGCCCTTACCAAGATAGTAAGCCGCAATAGAAACTTTGTGTCCCTCAGGACAGTCCACCATAGCAAATAGTTTCTCGAAATTCTCAAGCCAGTGAATGATATCCGCCAGCTCAGATGAGCCCATGAAGGTAGGTGGTCTCTGGCGAGAGATGTCGCCAATGATACTGCTCACACCTCTCTCTTGCCTCTGAGGTGGCGGCGGAGGAGCCTGTTGATTCTGAGTAGTTGAGTTATACATCGTCTCCATCAGTTGTGCCATCTGAGTCATTTGGGCCATCATGCCCTGCATAAACGCGAGGGGATCAACCCGAACACCTTCTGATTGAGCTGTGTCCCAGGTACGACTCCCTGATAGTGAATGATTACGTCCAGGTGAATGAGATCCCAGACAGGAAAAGACTCCCTTCTAGCTTTCCCACAAGATTCAAATCCCGGGGCAGCGTCACTGCTCGATGAATTAGCATTATTCCTTGCATTGCGCGTGTATTCACACGAGCTCTCGGGTTTCGTCCCGCACCACGGCCTCTTCCCCCGCTTCCTCTGCCAGCTCTTTCCATACTGAAGTGGAAAGTCATATGATAATTATAAATCTCGCATGAATATCACATTATGATTATATTATGAAATGATGGAAATGAGCATACGCGCTCAAACACAATGATTACACGAATGATCAACTGAAGTAACGTGATTATCTGATGAAATTCTTGAAATGATTATCTTGAACAAGTTAACAAGATTAATGATATGATCCTCAAGATCAACAACTGAACAATGAAATGAACTGAGTGATTAATGAATTAACATGTCGACTTGATCAAAAATGAAAATGATGAATGAGGATTGTTGACTGTTGAATGATGAATGAGTGATTCTTATTGCCAGAAATTATACCATGGCGTCAGAAAACTTACTATTCTTTGGTCTGAGGGGCTCGACTCTTGCACAGGTCACACGTGACGCGAAAATCTAATGATACTAGTCTGATGAACGATAATTTCAAATGAGACATGACTCGGAAGGTAGTATTCAAAACCACGCTCTGATACCAACTCTGTAACACCCCAAACTAGGCGGCTATAACAGTGCCGTAGGACCCCAACTGGGACCCACCAGGTGAATGAAAATTAATGAATTAAATAAGATAATTGTAGTACCGAACCACATTATATTACCAAATACTCCGATGAGGAGATTTAAGTACCATACACCCAGGAAATACAGAATACTTGTACATTTTATATGAAGATAAAACATACAACCCTGAATAAATGAACATTCAACCGGAAGTTTTGCAGCGAAAATAAAAAGAAGAGAAATGTGAAAGACTGAAAGGACTGGGGCCCCCTAGTAGTATCACTGGGACTCCTCGCCGTCAACATGCTCTCCCCGTGCCTTTGCCTTGCCATGACCTGAAAATAATATTCCCCAACGGGGTCAGTTACATAGAACAACAATCCTCAAGGGTTGAATATACACAATCATGATATATCTCAATTATGAACATCCTTAGTTATGATGTTAAGCTGAAGAGGAGCATCATAGTACGCCCGTAATGTTCTGTGCAACTGTACAAGACGAGTGCCCGGACACACCCGTCCTTGTACCTAATTAGTCTCACGGAGGTAAATGTTACCATGTGCACAGTCCAATGTATCGGTGAACCCAACACATGACTATCGTGTGCCCGACTAATTCCACACATCCGCACCTGGCCACGCAATATGAACCCAGAAGGTCATATGAATGAGAATGACCATAATGAATATCAATGAATAATAATCCGACAAAGTCAAGAATGACTCACCGAGATGAAAATGATAGTGAAGTGAATGATAGCACAATGAAATGATTGGAACCGTCATTCCTCATGAATGAAGTGATTATTCGACAATTACAAGTCTCAATACGGTTAATACATTATGAATGAGTTATGATTATGAATTAACAACAACAAAAGGAATGAATATCCTTTTAACCGAGTAAGAATTAACTTACTCAACACCGGTGAAGAATGTCCTTCCTCGAACAAACATCCTACAATGAGATGTCGGTCGCTCGAACAACCTTGAATGACAATAACCAACAACCGCTCAATATCTGCATCAAACACGATAATAACCAATTCAAACGTCGATACAACAATATCCAAAT
The DNA here is from genome assembly GCA_033398695.1 of Orobanche coerulescens. NCBI lineage: Eukaryota > Viridiplantae > Streptophyta > Magnoliopsida > Lamiales > Orobanchaceae > Orobanche > Orobanche coerulescens. The sequence continues at coordinate 112,086,188 of CM065817.1, read as the reverse complement.
TCATTGAGGCATTATAACGAATACTTAGCAAACATACATCCTTCGATAATATCCAAATCTCGAATATATCAAAACCAACTCCAAAATGAGTATTTTAACCCAACAAAACATCTCCAATGATATCAATAATCCCATAGGAATCCACAAAACGAGTTAGCGACAACATCTAATCGAAAACCCCCCAAAATATCAAGTCAACCCCAAAGTGTTCTTGATTCAACCCCAATATTCATGAAATCCGAAATATACGAAAATAAATCCGTAGGAATACATTTATCCAAGGTAGATAATCCATATCTAACATATTCCAACTACAATCCAAGTTCACACGAAGAAATCCGAAGGAAAATGCCCAAAATCCGAAATTCTAGATCAAAGAGATTATTACCTTGATTTGATGTGATGGGGATGATGGAATGATGATTAATCCGAATGATAAGCTTGATGATGATGATAGATGATTGCACCTCGAAAAACACTCTCCAAATCGTCCAAAATCGCCCGGAATCCCCTAAAAACGAAGTGAGGAATGAAAATGACGAAGAAAGGGCTGAACTGTCCTGTTTATAGTAATCCCAGTTTAGCGCGCGCTAGCCCCAGTTCTTAGCGTGCGCTAACGGGTGTTTTGGGTAGTCCAGTACCCACTGTCCGAAAACGGTAGCTTGCGCTACGTACCTTTTGTAGCATGCGTTACGGCTGTACGCTTAACGTGCGCTAACCCCAATATGTTAGCGTGTGCTAACTTAAAAATCTAATGCCCAGTAACTGAAATCCAGACTTACTGTCTTCTGACCTGCTCGCGATAGCGTGCGCTACATTCAATATTTAGCGTGCGCTACTACACCATTTGCATACGCTAAAAATCACTCATAGCGTGTGCTATGAATTAATTCAATTCAGTACAGTACCCTACTGGACTCTGCCTGTCCGACCTTAACGCGCGCTACACCAAATGTATAACGTGCGCTACTACAACCCACTAGCGCGCGCTACTTACCATTCGTAGCGTGCGCTACTTATAACTCACGTGTAGTCCAGTGCCTTCTGGACTGTCAGCCTGAACAACATTAGCGTGCGCTAATGCTGAGTGGTAGTGTGCGCTACCTGTACTCAATTAGCGCGCGCTAAAGAGAGTACGTAGCGTGCGCTACTCCTCACACACAGCCCACAACAAAGATGACAATGATGATATGCTCGGCCCGACTATCCAACCGGGTTGAATGATGAATAAAACTGATACGTGATACCAATATACTCCGAACGGTGAATACAATGATTGAATATGAGTGACAAATGATCCTTAATGAATGAAATTTACTGAGTGACAATTACTGAACGATAATTACTGAATGATAATGACTGAATTACAACCGGGCATTACAACACATACCTGACATGGTTTGGGGTTCAATATCTTTCTCAGCCTCGATGTAGCACATCCTCCCATGGCCAGCAAGTTGGTGACGGACCCAGTCACGAAGTCCATCACGAAACATCTTCGGCTTCAACCCATCATTCTGAACCATATGCGGTGTAAAAAAGCACATGTGGTTGAACTTTCTCTCGTAATTTGTCACAATTATGTTACCATGCGTCAAGTCTAAGAACTTCCTCTATATCTTAGCCTTGTACACCCTCGGGTAGTACTTATCAATGACCATCTCCTCGTCTTCGCTACTGGACTCACTATCAGCCATCTCAGCATCATTCGAGTCTCCGATCTGCCCCACAACCAACTCTTCCCGTGGTTCTGGCTCCCCTTCGGGTGTTTCTTCTGGATCTTCTTAAAGATCCTCTTCCTCCATAGAGTCGGAACTCTAATTTCCAGCTGGTATCACATCTCGAGCGTACATATCTAACAAACGCTCGGATCATCCCACCAATCCTTGCGTGCCAAAAGACGCGAGTCAAACGTAGCAGGAATCCTCTTACGTGGTGTCATCCTAGGTTTGGCCATTCTAACAGTTCGCACATACCATCATGTAAATAAAATGAAATGATAGATGCATGAATAATGATTGAAATTCAGACAGATTGACAAAGTGGCGAAGCTGAGAGCACATGATACTTTTATATTTCAGCGAGTCTACAGAAAGGTAAAACCCGGTCTGATACCACTATGTAACGCCTTAACTTTCTAAGGATAATTATCGGGGAAATTAAGTAAAAAGGGTAATTTTTGACAAAAAATGAATTTTTTTGAGAATATAAAAATTCTCGCCTACAAAATCGAGTCGCTACACTGACTAAAATAAATGCCGCTTAATTAAGGCAATGACATGACATAAATGAGAGGTAATAATTACGGCGGAAGAAAAATTTATAAATTATTATTTCTAATCAAAAGTTTCCCCAGATAATATTTCAAAACATGACACATAAAGAAAAATATCGTTTTAATAAATATCATCATATGCCCTCTCGGCTCGCTTCTTCGTCCATCCGGCTCGGTTTAACCTGCGGGCAATATAGGTGGGGTTGAGCTTCCTCACGCTCATGGAAATCACACATATCACAATAATATGCAATCTCATGGAAAGCAATTAAATAATTATTCTATCAGTAATATTTTCCTCAACATGAATGCGTACACACAATATCACATATAACATGAATCGAGCACGCTTGTGAATATTGAGGTTGTGAAGGTGTCCCCACACAACATATCTCTTAAGATAGCCTCTTTACACGTACACAGGTGAGCCTGATTTACAACATATATCATCAATTTTAAACATAAATAGAATATCACATAGCAGTCCAAATAACTCTATCGGCTGGGTCGCACAATCGGATCCCAATCCTGATAGAACCGATATCACACGATACGTCTGAGATTGGGATAGAACCGATATCACACGATACGTCTGCAAATCAACTGTTCTGAAACAATGGCAAGTCCCGGATATCAATACAAAGCATGATTGCTCACACAGTCAATAATGATAAACAATCGATGCATCACAACATAAATATCAATGACATGATATTTCCACACAAGATCGACAAAGGATCAACATGGACGAGAATACCATGATCTGGTAACTCCAACAAGATCAACGAATAATCAATAACCGAGAATATCGACGACACGACAAATCCCAACGAGATCAATAAAAGGTCGACAACCGAGAATACCGACGACACGGTAAGGATCAATGAAGAATCAATAATCGAGAATACCGACGACATGGTAAACTCCAACAAGATCAATAAGAGTCGACAACCAGAAATACCAACGGTACGATAAACTCCAATAAGATCGATAAAGGGTCAACACCCGAGAATACTGACGACACAGTAAACTCTAACAAGATCAATAAGGACCAACAACTGGGAATACCAACGATACGGTAACTCCAACAAGAGCAATAAGAAATCGACAACTGAAAACACCGACGACACGGTAAACTCCAATAGGAATAATAAGGGATCAACAACCAAGAATACCAACGGTAAGGCAAACTCCCAAACGGAATCAATAAGGATCAATAACGAACGAGACTACCAATGATAGGGGGAACTCCAAACGAGATTAATAAGGATCGATAACAAATAAGTTTACCATCGATATGGTAACTCCCAACGAGATCAGAAAAGGATCAACGGGAACAGATACACGTGAGAATAAAATCGTCAACCATATAAAATCATATATATGGGATTTCAAAGACAACCCGAATATCGAACAGATCCAATTATACATGGACTGTGAACGACCAATCAATAAGACTCAAGATGAACGTCACGATACGCTCGATCCGCATACATGTGTCCGTACAAGCCAACCACGGGTATTGATCGTACCTCTGGTCTCGTACCTAATCGCCTCACGGCACGCCTCGTGTGCACGGTTCAATATGAGGTCGAAACCAACACATGCTACACGCATCCGTCCGAAAATCCTACACATGAACGATCGTAACGTATCCGACTCCGGATATGCCACGATACAACATGACAACAAATCTCAAGAAACGATATCCATCAAGGATCGAAGACTTCCCAAAAGAGCAACAAGAACTCGATCATGAAAGACCGACACGACCACAATGTCGTATTTCCATCGACAATGATCCACATCATGCTCAACAATGCATATAATGTTAACACATAAACCCCAAGGCAAGCAGCCCAAGGGTCACGGAAGCATCTCACAGGAATACCCCGGAACATAGGTGCCATATAGGTCTTATCCCCTAACACAGTTCATGCAATCACAAAATACCCCAAGGTCGCAACCAAGGGTCACGAAAGTATCCACACAGGAATAGCCCGGAACATAGGTGCCATATAGGTCTTATCCCCTAACACAGTTCATGCAATCACAAAATACCCCAAGGTCGCAACCAAGGGTCACGAAAGTATCCACACAGGAATACCCCGGAACATAGGTGCCATATAGGTCTTATCCCCTAACACAGTTCATGCAATCACAAAATACCCCAAGGTCGCAACCAAGGGTCACGAAAGTATCCACACAGGAATACCCCGGAACATAGGTGCCATATAGGTCTTATCCCCTAACACATCGGCCCAACAGATCACTGCTCTCAGGAAGAGCACATTACAAAACGTAACATACAATGGTGCACACTCACCGCATGAAATATCAACACACACATGCAATAATGCAACATGATGATTATCATAATCCAACAATATTAATTTACCTCAAGCTGGAGACGCCAACCTTTCCACGACCAACCGCCCTGAACGAATACACGGTTTATCCGACAATCCAAAATGAAGTACAGTCCATAACTAATACCAAACCACCATCCCAATTTCAACATCGACACGATAACTAACCTTGATATCCAACTTCTCATGCAATAGACCAAATTACAATTCACGTTCCCATTTCCACTAGACATCCTTAAAATCATATACATTATGATTCTTCTTACATACCACCATTCCGACAATGCATATATTCCATAATACCATTGCTATATGAATCATAAATGAAATGAAAACGAAATCATTTATTAACATTATGAACTGAGCAAGCATAACTTGCCTGGATACCCATACGATGAAGCCACCATCAATCCCGCCGTCTTCGGCTACAAGCTCCGCAGCACAACGGTTAACTTCAACGATCACTAAACGCAACCTAATGCAATAATCAATCAATGATACGTTCGATAACAATCAACAACCGGTATAATCGACCAATCAAACTCAACGGTATCTCGATCATACGAAATCAAACCATATCAACTCGTATCAATACGAATACAAGCCGAATTTCGATAATCAATAGTTCTATCAACGTCTACAACATTCTTGGTTCCGACTTAAATCTTAAATTCGGATTTACACGGCTCATTCTTGCAAATTCATAGGAATACAATTACCGGCTATCATCATGAATAATCATATACCAAAATTAACCGTAATCCTTACAATTTACGGACATATATTATTCAAGAATTCTTCAAGAACATGAATTAGTCCATAATCATGTTTGAAGCCAACAAAACGACGTAATTGGATGTGTTCTAACATCTAATCCTCATCTAATCCATAATCCAAGGCATGTATCATTTTGTTCTTCAATATACGATTCATATAATCTCAAAATCATAACATCAACACTAACATCAAAATCCGAATTCAAGGAGTAGAGTTCATCAACATACCTCAAGATGAATAACACAATCAAACATTTCCAAAACTCCAAGAACTCCAAGTTTCAAGCTTCCAATCATCCTTATCAAAGTCTTAACAAGGGTATGAGGGTCTGAAATGGGTTTGAGAGTGAAGAGGGACGATTAGGGAAGGAGGAAATGTGTTTACTTACGTGAGGAAATGAAAGTCCTGGCCCTTATTTTATAAATCACAGATCTCGTTACGACGTTAAGTTCCAACATTAACGCACGTAAGTGTTCTAACGACGCTATATGTCCTATATAGCGTACGTAATCGTCATCCAGGTAAACCGTACTATTTTGCACCTTGCGTTACGCACGTAATACCATCACCATAGCGCATTTAATGTAGCAATGACTTGCTACAAGATCAACCCATATTACGTACGTAATATGCCATGCATAGCGTACGTAATGCCGAAGTTGACTCGCCTGTCCACATCCTGCGCCGAAAGCAGCCAACACCGGGTCCCACCTGCCGACCACGGCTCGATCCTATCTGAATCCCTTCTTAACGTACGTAATGTACATTCCTTAACGTACGTTAATTCTGCTTGCTTACGTACGTAAGTCTCCTTACATAGCGTACGTAATGGCTTTCATACTTAGCCATTTCCAGCAATTCCTGTCCAACGTCTCGACATAACAAATATGAACATACGGCATACTGAACACATATACGAAATCCCGAAAGTATTCTCATACGGTACGTCTGATGCACGATATCCTCAATTACAACTGTCGACCAAGTACGGAAATCAAACAAATACTCCTACGGTATAGCCGACATCGAAAACACAACAAGCATGTAATATCCTAGAATCAAAATACCCTCGATAGACATACTGGCACGACTGTCACGGTTTCCAAAATTATCCACTCATATCGTGTCGGTCCCACTGCATAAGACATCCCAGATAAAATAATGCGAAAAATTCATAGAGAAATTCTAGGATATTACATATACACCCACTTAAATAAGTTTCGTCCTCGAAACTCAACACCTGTCATAATCAGCATCTCAATCCCGAAATATCTCAAAATCACGACACCATGCTCAAATAATCATCATCAAAATTGAAATAACTGAAAGAACATACTTACAGGTCCGTGAAGTCGATGATCTTCCGTGATACCAGCATACGACTCCCATACAAAGTCTCAACACACTAACAACACACCGGCATCGCAATTACAGCAATTTCAAAATATTTCAAAAATTTTGAAACCTCCAAAATCGGTTTGACTCAAAAGTCAGAAAATCATTTTCAAAAGTCACGCTACTACCGCACCGGTAGAGCCACATAACACACACGCCCGGGTTTTACGAAACCCAAGCTCCGATACCATTTTCTGTAACACCCCCAAAATCGACTGAATATTACACACTGTGGCCCCATATTGGAACCCACAAGGCTAAAATCATTTTCGCAAATGTTTAAAAAAATGTCAAAAAGCCCTTTGAAAGTACACACACACGCAGCGGATAAAAACACAGCTCGAAGAATACTGAAAGCCATTTTAAATATACACACGCAGCGGATAAAAACACAATTAATTACATTTGCAGCGGAATTAGAAAAAAACCAGAAAAGAATACATAATCTCAACAATCACGCCATAGCAGTGTCACCGGAAAGCTCATCCCTTCACGACCGCTACTAGCTCGAACTCCGAGTACCTAAGAGATAAAGCCCACGACGGGGTCAGTCATAATACTCAACAATGATAACGATCACATCACAAAAACAATACATATCAATGTAATTACAAGGTGAGAATAATTCCAATGTAGTCTCACCGTAGTAACCTTACCAACCTGTCACAATCCATAACAAATCAATTCTTACCAACCCACGCCTCGTGTCCTTAGTGATGAATGAATTCAAACGTAACAACCTGTACTGTATCCGAAACGACACCAAAATTCCCAAACTTATCATATTTCAATTATAGAATGATCTGGCCATGAATAACTCTATCGGCTGGGTCGCACAATCGGATCCCAATCCTGATAGAACCGATATCACACGATACGTCTGCAAATCAACTGTTCCGAAACAATGGCAAGTCCCGGATATCAATACAAAGCATGATTGCTCACACAGTTAATAATGATAAACAATCGATGCATCACAACAGAAATATCAATGACATGATATTTCCACACAAGATCGATAAAGGATCAACATGGACGAGAATACCATGATCTCGTGACTCCAAAAAGATCAACGAATAATCAATAACCGAGAATACCGACGACACGACAAATCCCAACGAGATCAATAAAAGGTCGACAACCGAGAATACCGACGACACGGTAAGGATCAATGAAGAATCAATAATCGAGAATACCGACGACACGGTAAACTCCAACAAGATCAATAAGAGTCGACAACCAGAAATACCAACGGTACGATAAACTCCAATAAGATCGATAAAGGGTCAACACCCGAGAATACTGACGACACAGTAAACTCTAACAAGATCAATAAGGACCAACAACTGGGAATACCAACGATACGGTAAATCCAACAAGAGCAATAAGAAATCGACAACTGAAAACACCGACGACACGGTAAACTCCAATAGGAATAATAAGGGATCAACAACCAAGAATACCAACGGTAAGGCAAACTCCCAAACGGAATCAATAAGGATCAATAACGAACGAGACTACCAATGATAGGGGGAACTCCAAACGAGATTAATAAGGATCGATAACAAATAAGTTTACCATCGATATGGTAACTCCCAACAAGATCAGAAAAGGATCCACGGGAACAGATACACGAGAGAATAAAATCATCAACCATATAAAATCATATATATGGGATTTCAAAGACAACCCGAATATCGAACAGATCCAATTATACATGGACTGTGAACGACCAATCAATAAGACTCAAGATGAACGTCACGATACGCTCGATCCAGACATGTGTCCGTGTACAAGCCAACCACGGGTATTGATCAGGTACCCGTCTGGTCTCGTACCTAATCAGCCTCACGAAGTACGTCTCATGTGCACGGTTCAATATGAGGTCTAAACCAACACATGCTACACGTACCCGTCCCGAAAATCCTACACATGAACGATCAGAACGTATCTGACTCCGGATATGCCACGATACAACATGACAACAAATCTCGAAGAAACGCATATCCATCAAGGATCAGAAGACTTCCCAAAAGAGCAACAAGAATCGATCATGAAAGACCGACACGACCACAATGTCGTATTTCCATCGACAACACCCACATCATGCTCAACAATTCATATAATGTTAACACATAAACCCCAAGAAAGCCAAGGGTCACTAAGCATCTCACAGAATACCCCTAACATAGGTGCCATATAGGTCTTATCCCCTAACACAGTTCATGCAATCACAAAATACCCCAAGGTCGCAACCAAGGGTCACGAAAGTATCCACACAGGAATACCCCAGAACATAGGTGCCATATAGGTCTTATCCCCTAACATAGTTCATGCAATCACAAAATACCCCAAGGTCGCAACCAAGGGTCACGAAAGTATCCACACAGGAATACCCCGGAACATAGGTTCCATATAGGTCTTATCCCCTAACACAGTTCATGCAATCACAAAATACCCCAAGGTCGCAACCAAGGGTCACGAAAGTATCCACACAGGAATACCCCGGAACATAGGTGCCATATAGGTCTTATCCCCTAACACATCGGCCCAACAGATCACTGCTCTCAGGAAGAGCACATTACAAAACGTAACATACAATGGTGCACACTCACCGCATGAAATATCAACACACACATGCAATAATGCAACATGATGATTATCATAATCTAACAATATTAATTTACCTCAAGCTGGAGACGCCAACCTTTCCACGACCAACCGCCCTGAACGAATACACGGTTTATCCGACAATCCAAAATGAAGTACAGTCCATAACTAATACCAAACCACCATCCCAATTTCAACATCGACACGATAACTAACCTTGATATCCAACTTCTCATGCAATAGACCAAATTATAATTCACGTTCCCATTTCCACTAGACATCCTTAAAATCATATACATTATGATTCATCTTACATACCACCATTCCGACAATGCATATATTCCATAATACCATTGCTATATGAATCATAAATGAAATGAAAACGAAATCATTTATTAACATTATGAACTGAGCAAGCATAACTTGCCTGGATACCCATACGATGAAGCCACCATCAATCCCGCCGTCTTCGTCTACAAGCTCCGCAGCACAACGGTTAACTTCAACGATCACTAAACGCAACCTAATGCAATAATCAATCAATGATACGTTAGATAACAATCAACAACCGGTATAATCGACCAATCAAACTCAACGGTATCTCAATCATACGAAATCAAACCATATCAACTCTTATCAATACGAATACAAGCCGAATTTCGATAATCAATAGTTCTATCAACGTCTACAACATTCTTGGTTCCGACTTAAATCTTAAATTCGGATTTACACAGCTCATTCTTGCAAATTCATAGGAATACAATTACCGGCTATCATCATGAATAATCATATACCAAAATTAACCGTAATCCTTACAATTTACGGACATATATTATTCAAGAATTCTTCAAGAACATGAATTAGTCCATAATCATGTTTGAAGCCAACAAAACGACGTAATTGGATGTGTTCTAACATCTAATCATCATCTAATCCATAATCCAAGGCATGTATCATTTTGTTCTTCAATATACGATTCATATAATCTCAAAATCATAACATCAACACTAACATCAAAATCCGAATTCAAGGAGTAGAGTTCATCAACATACCTTTTGAAGATGAATAACACAATCAAACATTTCCAAAACTCCAAGAACTCCAAGTTTCAAGCTTCCAATCATCCTTATCAAAGTCTTAACAAGGGTATGAGGGTCTGAAATGGGTTTGAGAGTGAAGAGGGACGATTAGGGAAGGAGGAAATGTGTTTACTTACGTGAGGAAATGAAAGTCCCGTCCTTATTTTATAAACTGTGCATCTCGTTACGTACGTTAAGTTCCAACATTAACGTACGTAAGGCCTCTAACGTACGCTATATGTCCTATATAGCGTACGTAATCGTCATCCAGGGTAAACTGTACTATTTTGCACCTTGCGTTACGTACGTAATACCATCACCATAGCGTACGTAATGTAGCAGTTGACTTGCTACAGTATCAACCCATATTACGTACGTAATATGCCATGCATAGCGTACGTAATGCCGAAGTTGACTCGCCTGTCCACATCCTGCGCCGAAAGCAGCCAACACCGGGTCCCACCTGCCGACCACGGCTCGATCCTATCTGAATCCCTTCTTAACGTACGTAATGTACATTCCTTAACGTACGTTAATTCTGCTTGCTTACGTACGTAAGTCTCCTTACATAGCGTACGTAATGGCTTTCATACTTAGCCATTTCCAACAATTCCTGTCCAACGTCTCGACATAACAAATATGAACATACGGCATACTGAACACATATACGAAATCCCGAAAGTATTCTCATATGGTACGTCTGATGCACGATATCCTCAATTACAACTGTCGACCAAGTACGGAAATCAAACAAATACTCCTACGGTATAGCCGACATCGAAAACACAACAAGCATGTAATATCCTAGAATCAAAATACCCTCGATAGACATACTGGCACGACTGTCACGGTTTCCAAAATTATCCACTCATATCATGTCGGTCCCACTCTGTACAGTACATCCCAGATAAAATAATGCGAAAAATTCATAGAGAAATTCTAGGATATTACATATACACCCACTTAAATAAGTTTCGTCCTCGAAACTCAACACCTGTCATAATCAGCATCTCAATCCCGAAATATCTCAAAATCACGACACCATGCTCAAATAATCATCATCAAAATTGAAATAACTGAAAGAACATACTTACAGGTCCGTGAAGTCGATGATCTTCCGTGATACCAGCATACGACTCCCATACAAAGTCTCAAGACACTAACAACACACCGACATCGCAATTACAGCAATTTGAAAATATTTCAAAAATTTTGAAACCTCCAAAATCGGTTTGACTCAAAAGTCAGAAAATCATTTTCAAAAGTCACGCTACTACCGCACCGGTAGAGCCACATAACACACAGGCCCGGGTTTTACGAAACCCAAGCTCCGATGCCATTTTCTGTAACACCCCCAAAATCGACCGAATATTACGCTAGTGGCCCCATATTGGAACCCACAAGGCTAAAATCATTTTCGCAAATGTTTAAAAAATGTCAAAAAGCCCTTTGAAAGTACACACACACGCAATGGATAAAAACACGGCAAGAATACAAAGCCATTTTAAATATACACACGCAATGGATAAAAACACAATTAATTACATTTGCAATGAATTAGAAAAAAACTTAAAAGAATACATAATCTCAACAATCACGCCATAGCCAAGATCACCGAAAGCTCATCCCTTCACGACCGCTACTAGCTCGAACTCCGAGTACCTAAGAGATAAAGCCACGACGGTCACCATAATACTCAACAATGATAACGATCACATCACAAAAACAATACATATCAATGTAATTACAAGGTGAGAATAATTCCAATGTAGTCTCACCGTAGTAACCTTACCAACCTGTCACAATCCATAACAAATCAATTCTTACCAACCCACGCCTCGTGTCCTTAGTGATGAATGAATTCAAACGTAACCACTGTACTGTATCCGAAACGACACCAAAATTCCCAAACTTATCATATTTCAATTATAGAATGATCTGGCCATGAATAACTCTATCGGCTGGGTCGCACAATCGGATCCCAATCCTGATAGAACCGATATCACACAATACGTCTGCAAATCAACTGTTCCGAAACAATGGCAAGTCCCGGATATCAATACAAAGCATGATTGCTCACACAGTCAATAATGATAAACAATCGATGCATCACAACAGAAATATCAATGACATGATATTTCCACACAAGATCGACAAAGGATCAACATGGACGAGAATACCATGATCTGGTAACTCCAACAAGATCAACGAATAATCAATAACCGAGAATACCGACGACACGACAAATCCCAACGAGATCAATAAAAGGTCGACAACCGAGAATACCGACGACACGGTAAGGATCAATGAAGAATCAATAATCGAGAATACCGACGACACGGTAAACTCCAACAAGATAAATAAGAGTCGACAACCAGAAATACCAACGGTACGATAAACTCCAATAAGATCGATAAAGGGTCATCACCCGAGAATACTGACGACACAGTAAACTCTAACAAGATCAATAAGGACCAACAACTGGGAATACCAACGATACGGTAACTCCAACAAGAGCAATAAGAAATCGACAACTGAAAACACCGACGACACGGTAAACTCCAATAGGAATAATAAGGGATCAACAACCAAGAATACCAACGGTAAGGCAAACTCCCAAACGGAATCAATAAGGATCAATAACGAACGAGACTACCAATGATAGGGGGAACTCCAAACGAGATTAATAAGGATCGATAACAAATAAGTTTACCATCGATATGGTAACTCCCAACGAGATCAGAAAAGGATCAACGGGAACAGATACACGAGAGAATAAAATCGTCAACCATATACAAATCATATATATGGGATTTCAAAGACAACCCGAATATCGAACAGATCCAATTATACATGGACTGTGAACGACCAATCAATAAGACTCAAGATGAACGTCACGATACGCTCGATCCAGACATGTGTCCGTGTACAAGCCAACCACGGGTATTGATCGTGCAATTCGCCGGTCTCGTACCTAATCAGCCTCACGAAGTACGTCTCGTGTGCACGGTTCAATATGAGGTCGAAACCAACACATGCTACACGTACCCGTCCCGAAAATCCTACACATGAACGATCAGAACGTATGTGACTCTGGATATGCCACGATACAACATGACAACAAATCTCGAAGAAACGCATATCCATCAAGGATCAGAAGACTTCCCAAAAGAGCAACAGTAACTCGATCATGAAAGACCGAAACAGTCCACATCATGCTCAACAATGCATATAATGTTAACACATAAACCCCAAGGCAGCAGACAAGGGTCACGGAAGCATCTCACAGGAATACCCCGGAACATAGGTGCCATATAGGTCTTATCCCCTAACACAGTTCATGCAATCACAAAATACCCCAAGGTCGCAACCAAGGGTCACGAAAGTATCCACACAGGAATACCCCGGAACATAGGTGCCATATAGGTCTTATCCCCTAACACAGTTCATGCAATCACAAAATACCCCAAAGTCGCAACCAAGGGTCACGAAAGTATCCACACAGGAATACCCCGGAACATAGGTGCCATATAGGTCTTATCCCCTAACACATCGGCCCAACAGATCACTGCTCTCAGGAAGAGCACATTACAAAACGTAACATACAATGGTGCACACTCACCGCATGAGTTTTTAATAAAGTGATGTTTTAATAATAATAAAAAAAATATTAATAATAATAATAATAATAACATTAATAATAGTAGTGTTAGTATTATGCTTGAATAAATAATAACACTATTATAATAATGACTACTTGAACATAACTTTCAAAATGACACGGGTTACGTCGAAATAAATATTCATGATCCTCTAAATGATATTAAATGAAATAAAATGCATTATTAATATTATATTATGAAAATGGCGGATATTACAATAGTTGTTCGTGCCGTTTTATTTTATTTTTGTAATAGGAAGGCTGGAACCAGACCTAAATAATAATATGATATTATGAAAATGGCGGATATTACAATATTTGTTCGTGCCGTTTTATTTGATTTCTATAATAGGAAGTCTTCAGAGCACATATCTCAAGGAATATTTTATTCCTCAATTTATGTGAATCATTCATGTTGTTTCCTTGGCTTTATTTATGTCTGCATATGATTTGCCGTTTTTATTGACTTTTCAATATTTGCTGACGTGGACATATCTGATTAATGCTTACTGAACTTGGTCCAAGTATTATGACGTCCATACTTAGCTGATATTATGTCTTGGTTAAACTTAGCCGATATTCGATACTCAGCTGACATTTGATACTCAGCTGATATTCGATACTCAGCTGATATTCGATACTCATCTGATATTCGATAATCTCTTGATATTTGATACTCAGCTGATATGCGATACTCAGCTGATCTTTTGTCTTAGCGATACTCAACTGATCTTCTATCTTAGTGATACTCAGCTGAACTTCTGACTTAGCAATACTCAGCTGATCTTCTGACTTTGCGATACTCAGCTGATCTTCTGTCTTAGCGATACTCAGCTGATCTTCTGACTTAGTGATACTCAGCTGAACTTCTTACTTAGCTGATCTTCTGACTTAGCCTGTTCCTAATCAATCTTTAGTCTAAGTATTAAAAAGCCCATAGAAGATACTCATTTGTTTCTTCTTTACAATTCCAAGTACTTAGAACATTACATTTGAATTAAACTTCAGAATACAGGATGACATAATCAAAATTCTAAGTATATTCCTAACATCTTTTGTGCAGGCTAAGAAAGTTGTGTACATTGAAAGGGCGCGTGGAGTACATTGTGTAGCTGAAAAGTGGTTTGCGCTTCATGTAATAATTTTGATAGTCTGGTTTTGCCATTGGTAGTTAAAAGTATTTTTTTATTTTTGGCATGTAAAACAATTGTTTAGATTCATATTGCTCGAGATAAGATGCTTGAATATCGGTCTATATAATGATTAATGACGAAGAAGATAATTTGGATAATGCTAAAAAACTTGGAATTTTATCACTAATTGCTCCTTTGGTCGTAGTTATTGTATGGATTTTGATGATATTTGTATGTTCTTATCTATATATTAATAAAAACATGTTAAAAGTATTTTTTGATAACGTTGTTGAGGAGTTCAATTTGTGTTTAAAAGTCATAAATTTGTAGAGCATCTTCCTCTGCTTTTATATTTTAGTTGAATTATAGATAATTAAAGTAAAAATAAGTTTTTTTAAAACACTAAAATCTGAAAATAGTTTTCAAAATCAAAAGCTTTCTCCAGGTAATAACAATTTGTAGTATTTTGCAGACACAACCTAAATATTTGAATAAGTTAAAAAGAGATTGTCTCGCGAATAAATTGTAGGAGTACTTTTTATCTATGGAAGTAAAAAATTCTTTTCACTTATTTTTTAAAAAATATTCCAGAAGATAACTATAACTTTTTTAAATATTTAAAAACATTCCCTATAAATATGGCTAAATTTGGATGCTCAAATATTGCTCATTCTTAAATATCCCAATATTTTTACTAATTTTTTATTCTTTATAATTTATAAGTATGATTATTGTATATGGTCTCATGGTTGATATCGGTATAGATAGATGGTTATATGCCAACCACGACTTGCCACGGTAGATATAGCTGGGTATATGCCAACCAGGACTTGCCACTAAGAAATTCGCAAGTCGGAACATTTGTATTTACATTTTGTTGTGTGGCGATTTATACGCCTCGACGGCGATCGGCATAAGGGCCGAGCGACCAAGCCAGTGTCAGATGAACCAAAACAGACTTGTCAAACGAGGGTTCCAGATCAAGGTCAAGTACCGAGCGATCGACATCCAGGGCGATCGTCTCTCGGCACCGAGCGATCGACTCTAGTGCTTGGCCAAGGAGTTGCCAAGTGTAAAGCCAATCATCCGTCAAAGTCTACGAAGACCGAATCTCGTGATGAAGGCCCACGTGCGGACCCACAAATGGCGCCGCAGGAAAAGGCTTTTTGACTCCAGCCCATCACCAGCTGTAGGTGACAAGGACCGCCTCTCACCTACCGACAGGCCCGCCGAAAGGTCCTAGGTGGGACCTCCCAAGACTGCGACGTGAGGCACGTGTCGGTTTCTCATTGGTTCGCACATCTGGATGCCAGCAGCAGCTACGGACTTTAAGGAAACCGACCCACGTGTTGAGACGATCGCCCATTTAATTTAATGCAGGAAAGGCGATTGCCCATTTGAGATTAAGACATCCCAACTACCTCCTCTTCTATAAGTAGGAGACTTCCAGCATTTGGAAAAGGGCTTCTCTCTCGGATTTCTCTCACTCTCGGAACCTCTTAACCGAAAGACGGTCGGCAGAAACGAGAACTCCCTACATTTCAAGAAATCACAGAGCATCAACTCTGGTTCTTCCGGCAATCATCAACACTCAAGAGCTAGATAGCTAGGGTCATGACAGTCATTGTAATTGTACTCTTACATTAATATCTGTACTCCCAAGTGGAATTCTTATTAATAATATCTCGTGAGAGCATTCAAGCCCAGGACTAACAACCCCGACAAATCTTGTTTTATTTACACTCCTCGTACGTGCTCTCGCGTTTTGTTTGTTACTCAGCCGTAGCCATATCCAGCAAACCATTCCGAACAATATTTTGGGTAACAACAATTAGCGCTAGAAGGAGGGGTTACCTTTATTTTCTCTCCGACTGTTTCGAACAAAACTCACTGTTCTCCGGAGCATGTAATTGAAGAAACACTCATTGTACTTCAAAGAAAAACCTTCAAGATAATGACATCTGCCACCACCTCGAAGAGAGCCACCTTACGGGCCGCCGGACACCATATTCCGGCCCAAACCGAGTCCCAACCTACGGCGGAAGGCAGCCGCGGTGACGCCAGACTCTCACTCCCGCCCCCGAGGGATGACCCAAGCCTCTCACTCGATCAATTCCAAAATGAGGAATAGATCGAGGAGGCCATGGCCATCCTAAGGGAGCGACGGAGAGCATGTGACGCACCCACTATTACCCCATCAGCCATCCGCCGCACGGGCAAACGAAAGCTCAAGGGGTTACTTATCGAGCAATCGTCCGAAAGCCCCATATCACAAGAAAAGGCACTCGCGAGGCGGAACAGTTCCCATCTTCAGCCGGCTTGGAAGTGACCCTTCATGGCGACCGGGGCATTATGGCCATCCATGAGACGTCGGATTCCGATTCCGTCACCAGGAGTTCGGCATACCCAACTCCCAAAAGGCAGGTCGGCCATTTAGCTCCCCCTTGCCGAAAAACCGATCTCGGCAGCGAAGACCTCATCGCCTACCGCGGAGCCAGGAGATTAGTACACGATCGCCTCGGCTCCCGCTCCGAGAGCCAAACCGCAAGCAGCCAGGCTACGGCGATGGTCGCAATGCAACGCCAGCTCGATGATATGAAAGCGCTCCTAGAAACTGGGGCAGGCTCCAAGAGAAAGGTCGCCAGACTGAGTGAGTCGCTCGCGGTCCAGATTGAGCTTGCCCCCATGCAACCAAAGATCGCTCCTCCTCAAACACCTCTGTATGAGTGGAGATCGGACCCCGAGACTCACTTAAGCAATTTCCGCATCTACATGACCGGATGCGGAGCATCAGACGTGACAAAATGCCGAATGTTCCCATTGACATTTGGCAATCTTGCCCATAGGTGGTACATCTCATTGCCATCGTGCTCAATCAATTCCTTTGAAAAACTGGTGAGCGACTTCACGTCGTACTTCGCCGCCAAGGTCGCTCGGCCAGAAGGTCCCCACCGCATGATGAAGATCAGGCAGGGGAAATACGAGTCCGACGAAGATTACATCGACCGGGTGGATGAAATAATCCTCATCTGTGAGCCCATAAGCAAAGAGATCGCCCTCTACTCGGTCCTAGGGGGATTCGATGGTCTTTCGCCCATGTTCAGGCACCTTACGAAGGACATTCCCCCAACCTACGCGATCTTCCACGCCAAGGCCACAGACTTTATGGCCAGGCAGAGGTTGCTCACCCTTCACCTAGGCGAGGAGGCAGAGAAGGCAATCGCCAAGCCCGTAAAGGCGGTCGCCAAGTCACCCGGTGATTTCAAGGCCTTTGAGGATATGGAAGCCCATCTCCTCCACAACCTCAATCTATCTGCGGCCCATATTTTTTACGCCATCAAGGGGCGCGAGCGACTAAGCAAGCCAAAAGCAATAAGGGACAACGGTCATCTAGACCGCGATAAATTTTGTGCTTACCACAAGAGTCCCGGCCACAACACCAACCAATGGCGCGACCTCCTCAGACAACTCTGGAGATTATTCGGGGAGGGCAAGCTGGACAGTTTAGTGACTTAGCTGGAGCCCCGGGCAGAAAGGACCAAGGGCCGCGATCGGCGATAGAACGATGACCGTCAATCTCCCAATCCGATCGCCAGAATCAAACGCGATGAGCCACAGGATTCGTACGAGTCAATCCCCCCAATCAACCTCGGCGGTCGGATCTATATGCTTCAATCAAGAGGTGGAAACTTCGGAGGTCTTTCCCCAATTTCCACCATGTCAAACCAAAGGCTACTGCTTGAGCAACGCCTCCAAAAAAAGGATGACTCGCTCGCCCTCTAAAGTTCGTCATCTAACATGATGGACCTAGGCAAGCGATCGCCTCCCCCAACACAACGTATATCGTCGAGGACCACCATCTAACATGAAGATCCGAGGTAGAAAAGTGCAAACATGGTTTTGGAGGTCGATGGAACCGACAGACCGTCCATACAAGATTCCTTTGGGCAGAGATCGCTCGCCCTTCGTTTAAATATGAGGCGGGCATAGCCGAAGGACCCTCCAAAACAGATCTGTGGACACGCTCGCCCGCCCTCAAAGGTCCATAATCTAACGTGGTGGGCCCGGACAATGCGACGCGTTCCTCCCCTCGTCACAACGTATGCCCTCGAAGGTCCGTCATCTAACATGTCGGTCCCAGGCAGAAAAGTGCTAACAAGCCACGGTCGCGAAGTTAATTCATCCGACAGCGCCCCGTGCAAGGACTCCTCCAGACTGAGATCGTCTGCCCCATCACTGCATGGCGAGGCAAAACGTAGCCTTCGGAGGACCCTCACAATAAAGTGAGTCGCGAGACAGACCTACAGGTGTAATGTCGTTCGCACACAAGATATGGTTGCGGAGGTCGGTTCCATCGAATTCCGCGACCGTACACGGTTCCTCTAGGCCGAGATGGTCGGCTTCCTCGAGGAATCTGCAAAATTGAAGATCGCAGCTAAACCGGAGCAGCCAAGTAGGTCGTCCAAATTCAAAATCAGTCCGCTCGATGAGTCGCTCATCATTATTTTAAACGATCGCCAGTGGAACCACCTCACCCCACGTCTCTGACATCGGAGCGAGCTGAGGGGCAATTGTTGTGCGGCGATTTATACGCCTCGACGGCGATCGGCATAAGGGCCGAGGGACCAAGCCATCGTCAGATGAACCAAGGCAGACTTGTCAAACGATGGTTCCAGATTAAGGTCAAGTACCGAGCGATCGACATCCAGGGCGATCGTCTCTCGGCACCTAGCGATCGACTCTAGTGCGTGGCCAAGGACGACCGCCTTATGCCACGTGTAAAGTCAAGCATCCGTAAAAGTCTACAAAGACCGAATCTCGGGATGAAGGCCCACGTGCGGACCCGCAAATGTCGCCGCAGGAAAAGGCTTTTTGACTCCAGCCCTTCACCAGCTGTAGGTGACAAGGACGGCCTCTCACCTACCGACAGACCCGCCGAAAGGTCCTAGGTGGGACCTCCCAAGACTGCGATGTGAGGCACGTGTCGGCTTCTCATTGGTTCGCACATTTGGCTGCCAGCAGCAGCAGCGGACTTTAAGGAAACCGACCCACGTGCTGAGATGATCGCCCATTTAATTTAATGCAGGAAAGAAGATCGCCAGTTTGGGATTAAGACATCCCAACTACCTCATCTTCTATAAGTAGGAGACTTCCAGCATTTGGAAAATGGCTTCTCTCTCGGATTTCTCTCACTCTCGGAACCTCTTAACCGAAAGACGGTCGTCAGAAACGAGAACTCCCTACATTTTAAGAACTCACAGAGCATCAACTCTGGTTCTTCCGACAATCATCAGCACTCAAGAGCTAGATAGCTAGGGTTATTACACTCATTGTAATTGTACTCTTACATTAATATCTGTACTCCCAAGCGGAATTCTTATTAATAATATCTCGTGAGAGCATTCAAGCCCGGGACTAACAACCCCGGCAAATCTTGTGTTATTTACACTCCTCGTACGTGCTCTCGCGTTTTGTTTGTTACTCACCCATAGCTATATCCAGCAAACCATTCCGAACAATATTTTGGGTAACAACAGATTTTAATATGTATTTTGAACATGCATGATCAAATCAATATTTATGTTCTATGCTTTCTTGTTTATCGTTGTTGTTCAATATTTGCAGCTGCACAAAACTAAATACACGTGTTAATTTATAACAGTTATTTTGATAGGATGTGGATTTGCCATGTTGGAGATGGAATGATGAATGGGAGAGACAAATATGGTATACCATTATGAGTTAGTTAATAGGCCAGGGATGTGATGTGCAAAAGAAATGAGTTTATTCTTCAAACACTTTCTATACTGTTTTCATTGTATCAATCTTTTTTATGCATTGTATCTGTTGAGATAATAAATAATAACTATAGTTAATAATAAGTGTTATGTTATGTTGAGCTTTTATGAAAATATAAAAAGTTTAAGTTATAACAATTAACGTATATTCCGGTCACCACTACAAAAATGGCCTTTAACAGTGCCATTTTAACAGCGGTTGTTCGGAAACTGCAGTTAAAATGACGCGGTGGCATACCTGTAAATATTGTGTAATATATTAACAACAGCTTTTAAAAAAATACTGTTAAAATAGCACTTTAACAGCGGTTATCAATAACCGCTAAAAGAAACATTAACAACGGTTAGTATGATAACCAATGTTAATTATTTCTAAAAAAAACAAACAAAAAATCTTAATAGCGGTTGTTTGAAGTAACCGCTGTTAACATTTACACAATTAACAGCAGTTACCCCGTACAACCGCTGTTAAATGTTAAAATAACGTCGACAACGATTTTCAAGTAAAAACCACTGTTAAATGCATAAGTTTAATAGCAGTTGTCTAAACAACCGCTGTTGTTTTAACATTAAAAAAAGGTCGTTGTCACCGTTCTATTATTTTCTCGTCGTCCGCCTCTTTCCCAAAGTACCACTTCTCTATACTGCGCTACCAAAAACCCTCCGAATTTTTCCATCGCCCTTCAGCATCGCCGTCGCTGTTTCCGTCACCGTGCACCTTCGCGCACCTCGGTTTTCTCGCCATTGCGTCCCTACTCCTGTTCTGGTTGTGCACGCGGTAACCCCTAGTCCAGCCTCCCCGACCTAAGAAGAACTGTTGGCCACTAAGTATACAGGATACATCTTGGAGAGTGTTTTAAACAACAAGTTGTACGGTTTTCAAATCTGAGTGTGTAGCGGAAGTCTTGACAAAGTAAATTGCTGTAAATACAACAACTTGATATGAAATGTATACTTAAAGATAATCACAAATATTAAAACAATAAATGCAGAAGGTAATTGACACATTAATTAAACTGGTTTGAGGTAAACCCCTCTACGTCCACTGGTCCTCCACACAGGAGTAAAAATGTTTATTATAAATACTGCGTACACAACTACATATTTATAGTCAAACCTAATCAGTATATCATTCACACAGATTGATATAATGATCTTAGCCTTCAACCGTTCACACAGATTGGTTTGAGCTTTCACTTGACTGGCTTCTTCACACACAGTTCCGACGCTTCATCTCTTCAATGCAAGTCCGTCACACACAGTTCGGGAAGAGCAAGGTTTCTCAGTCCACATAGGGCTGATGGGTTTGTTCAAGGGTTAGAACAATATTTGAACAACAGCTTTGACTTTCTGAGCTTTTAGCTGATGATGTGTTGTTCACGGTTTTGAGCACTGTATATCTCTTCTTTCAGAATAGCAGAATGCCTTGGGAGATATGTTTGCTCTGAATATTCGTGTAAGCACTTGTTTCACTTGCGTATAAATTCGATCGTTTGTTCGTTTGTTTGCGTGTATATATGTATGTAGATCTTCAATGGCTGGGGATATATATAGCTTTCTGAAATATATCAGTTGATATAAATCCGTTGAGCAAGATTCCGTTCCAACGGGATGATGTGTTTGAATAAAACACGATCCGGATTTTGCGCTAGATTGAAGATCTCTGACGGCTTGATATTTAAATACTTTATCCTTTAGCATTTAAATATATCTTTTCAAATGGGACTTTGACTTAGTGAATAGCAAAGATTCCTTCTTGTCCTGTTTGGATGATTTATGGAATGATAGCTGTATTGTCGATTCGAGATAGCTTCCATACTTAGTCTTTATAAGACTCCTTTGCTGTATGATTGATTCTGTATGCAGGGGCTACGAGAAGTCTTCGATACAGGTTGATATCTTTTGATCAGTCTTTTCGATACAACAGCTTGTTGTTTGCTGGATTGGCATATTGTCAAAACATTCTGTCATGATCTTTTCGATACAGGTATTGTTTTGTCCTGACAATTTCTATACAGGGATTGTTATCCCAACAATTTCCCCCTTTTTGATAATTTGTCAAGTCCTTCCAAGTCTTCCTTTTAAAACCTTATGATGTTATCCAAACATTCTTGATGATGCCAAAACTTTGACATTTAGCATCTTTGAAGGAGGACAGACTTCTTGGTCTTCTGTTCGAATGTTCTGGTCTTCAGCATTAGCCTAATACTAAGAACTACTCGCAGGCAAGTTCAGTTTTAATCAAAAGAGTGATACATGATTAAACTTATGATTGGCGCGCAGGCACAATCTTACATTGTATTCTAGACACTTACAACGTAAACTATGAACTGTTCGCAGACAAGTTCTTTACAGCCTATGTATTAAGATAAGTTTCATATTTGAATACAGCAAGGATAAATTTAAGTGTTTGTAACATACAAAACACAGTAGATTACGAGTTGTAATCTTTCAAGATAGGCAAAAATTTTATTGATATTAAAATGAAGAGTACAAAATTTTGCTGTTCTGAAAATAAGATTACAAAATTATAATACAAGGAAATTTAACTCCTGTAGTCTTAATGCCTCCATGGCCTTTTAGGGTCATTCTTGGTACCCTTCCACCACTTTTGATGTGCTTTCCTGTCTCGATTCAGATATAAGGCTCGACCTTCATATGATTTATCGAAGACTAGGATCCAATCCTCTAGATGGGTAACTAAGTCACCATTCTGTTGGGATTCAGTGCCTAAAACGAAGGCCCAGCGGAAGCAGTAAAACGAAAATTAATTCGATCCGAATCCCTATGAGGATCGATCGAGCTATGTATATACGAATATATAATCGAAAAGCAAGAGTTATAAGAAACTAACCCTCGAAGTCCGTTGATTAACTGGTAACCTTCTCTTGAGCTATTCCCCAAGCTTTAATTTGATCTCTACGAGTTCAATCCGCTCCAAGCCCTTGAACGATCCAACGCCGAAAGCACCGCGTCTCTACTTGCCACGCGCCGGAAAAACGACCGGAATAACAACACTTGATTAACCTCTAAGGTTACGGCTAGAATCAAGTGATGAAGCTTTTATTACTACACTCTAAGTGTATAATATATCTCTCAATAATTTCTCTTAATTTTCTCCAAGAAAAATGAAGAAAAAGTGAATGAAGAAGATGAAGAAGACAATTGAGAAAATAGTTTCTCTCTCTCTCTCTCTCTCTCTCTATATATATCTCACTTTCACGTAGGAATCATATGGGAGAGATATGAAGTCTTCCTCCTTTTATTCTTATTCCACCCTCATGTGAACAACTCATGTCACATGAGATCAAACCCTACAAAGTCATCTTTTTCATATAAAATGAAAACAACAAGACAAGAGGAAAGTGGGTGAAACTTAGGGGGGCGGCTACCCTGCAGAAACGGATGAGTTCGGTTCGTTTCGGACTCCCGTGAGTCCAAACATATAAACTACGATTATGTTCCGATGTATTTGTATCGATTAATTAATCTAATTAATTAAACATATCAAATACAAAATAACATAATTAATTTCTCCAAGAAATAATTATATTCATGAATTAAATTAATCACCCAGTGATATATTTAATTCATTATGCCGTAAATCAATTTATCTGATAAGTCGATTTAAACATCCAATGTCCCAAATTTAGATATCCAATATCTAATATTCATAATGAGAGAATTAGCTTGATTCATTCCATCATCAATCCTATTGCACGACTCGGTAGGTTCGTCTCATACAGCAATGGGAGGAACCAAAGAGTAGTAGCACCACGGTGGCCTACACTGTACCCCGACTGAGAACGAATGATTGGGATCATTCAAGAACCATTCTGTCGTGAATACCAGTAAACGTATAAACCCTTCTTTCAAATGTCCCGATAAAGTTATGGGGTCACGGTCAGTCAAACCCCATCTTTACTTGACGCTATGCATGCGTTAATGCAAATCGAGATCATCGAGCTCTCGTGTATCTAATACAGCTAGCTCCAATGCTTTGGCCAAAGACTTATGATCTCATCTGCCAATAACCGCATAGGACATATAACCCATTCACTAATAGGAGAAAGAATTCTATCTTGGTATTCACTAGGACCTGCTACTTGCCCATCAAGATGCACGTCGAGGTTGACCCCCGCCTTCTGGTTTATAGGGTCGAACTACTCTAATGAAAATCTTGACGTCACAAGCACATCCCTACTAAATCCTCAAGTCGAAGGTTCACGAATACCTATCACAACCTTTCGATTCCATCATTGACAGTCCCGGAGTGAAATCCGTGTGACGAATCGAGGGTAAGTCGGTTCGAGTATACTAATCTAATTAGCATACCTATAACGTGTGCTCCCACTAACCATTAGTGTTCGACAGGCACTCTCCTTGTCAAAGAACACGTCATACAAGTCTTCACATAAACTTAACGCCCAGTCAAGTTTCATCGACTTGCGAACGATTAAGTATTTGAGCTATAAACCTTTCCAGTGCCGACCCCCTTATCAAATATGGAGTGGAACGTTTTGCTCTCAAATACAGGGACTAGTTTCTATATGTATATTTACGAGTTGGGAATGCCAGTAACTACCAGTAAATAAAGAAACATTCATTGCCTTATATTGATGATTTACATAATAACAAGTACAATGCCCTCACTCAACATCCTCTGAGTGGCATTCGAGGGCATACTCCTAACACATTCTTGTGCTTTGACTTCATCTACAGCTGTAGCGGGAGCGTTCCTTCTTCCAGCCTTTTCTTGAACTCCTCTGCGACTTCTTTTACCGTCCTGCATCTGTTGAATAATGAGGATTCCCTGATAAGAACAACAAAGTGTCTTAGCAGTTCATTTCTCCCGTTCATAGCTTGCCGCTTTCGGACTAGGCTCTTCCAAGGATACCTAGGATCCTGGAATTCTGGTCGATCTCCCTGTATCCTAACATTTGGAGATGTGATACGGGCTATATCAGCAGTGATAGAGTCTTCAAAAGGAGCTAACATTTCTTTCTCTTGCTCCATCCTCGTTCTCCTAGCAGCTTCCCTCGATTCTTCCCCCTTTTTGGCGTCATCAAGGTATGACACCTTTTCATCAAGGCGTTCCAGGATTTGCAAAGCAGCATCCTGTTTCGTCTCAATATTAGTCATTTTCTCAACAAAGGGAGGAGAACACCTGCGACATATCTTGAATTTTCTTGTCGTGGGCTCGAAGCTGCGAACCGGATTCGATCAGAGCAGATGCTGTCTTAGCCTCAGACACGCGTAGATTTGATTGCTCTTCTCTCAGGATCTGCTCCTATTTTTCTTGCAATTGGCTCAGTGCCTGCTTGAAGACGTGTGGCAAGATGGTGAAGGCTTCTACCACCCGGGAGACTTCGTGCTTCATTCCTGTCATTTATTCAACGGCAGAAGTGTGTAGCCAATCAAGATATTTTTCCACAGAGTACAGGGCATTGACGGCATCCTAGATGAAAACAGTTTGGAGGCCAAGAGCATGTAATCGCTCTTTTCTTGTGGCAGTCCTAGGAGAGTCTGGCAGGGCAAAATCCTCAACTCCGTTCAACCGTCTCAAATTCACATTGGTACGTGAATTGAGTTGGACATCCTCAGGTATTATACCGTCGTCGGATTCCAAGGCGGTTGAGGGTGCGGGAGTATCAGATTCAGGCTCGGCGACAGGGGGTGATGCATCCTCCTATGCTGAAGTGGGTTCTGAATACATGGATACAGGAGGGACTGATTCCTCCTGCTGTCTCTCAGCTTCCGCCTGCTCATGCAGAGGGACTGATTCCTCATGTGGGATGGCGCTGGATTCTTCTTCTTTTTGGGTGGCAACAGGATCGGGTGCCTATTGCGAGAGATTTTTCCTCAGCGACATGAGGGGCTGAATCCTCGTTGTCGGGAACAATGTCTTGTGGATGGGGAGGTGATTGATGTTGACTTGAAGTTCCTGCACCCATCTGAAATTCAGATTCTTCGCGACTCTTTCTTAGACCAGCCTGAAGGGCATCATCATCATCGTCTGAGTCGGGATCTGATCTTAGACTTTCGGGATATTCCACAGACTTAGCTTTACCTTTCTTTCGTGCCTCGGCTTTTTCAAACAAATGGCTCTCAATAAGCTCTTTAACGCATAGGTTGTCCCATTGGATCAGGACAGCAATACCTTGAGCATCCGTCACTTCCAAAACAAATCTTTCTTCGTTACTCCATTCGCTCCAGTTGTACAGGGTTTCGTACGGA
This sequence comes from Orobanche coerulescens, assembly GCA_033398695.1. Lineage (NCBI taxonomy): Eukaryota > Viridiplantae > Streptophyta > Magnoliopsida > Lamiales > Orobanchaceae > Orobanche > Orobanche coerulescens. Next base: position 112,058,854 of record CM065817.1, on the reverse strand, counting down.
GCAAGTCTGTAACTCTTCCACTGGACAAACCGCTCGTAAGCCTGTTCGATTTGCACAGAAAGTAGGGTTTTGTTAATAATTGTGTCCGGGGAAGGGCTGCGTACAACGCCTGGGTTCTCTGTAGGTATGGGTTTCTCTACATATGTGGAATCCTGTATCGGAGAGGGATTCCTTACAGGGGTTGGTACCCTGATGGGAGATGGATCTTGAACGGGTGTGGGATCCCGTATGGGAGAAGTATCTTTTGGCTCCAAAGTGGCAGCCGACTCGCCAGAGTCTTGTATGTTGGAAAATGTCTGAGCATCCGTCATAGCCGCTAAAGGCTCGGGATCTACTGTATCGACAGTAGCAAGCATCTTTTACATAGGGTTTTGGCCCTGAGGGAGTTGTTCAATGGGTTGAGCTATGGAAGAAGCGTCCTTGGAGATTTCTGTGGCCTTAACTTTTGAAAGCCTCCTTAGCTTCCTTTTCGGTTTCTCAACAGCAACTGGAGTTTTGCTGTGAGATCTTTTTATCTTCCTTGAAGTCTCCTCGCTATGAGACTTCGAAGATACGTCCCTTGGAACGGCAGAAAGCGGCAAATTGCGAACGTAGGGCCTGTTTGCAATGAGGGGTCCTTTCCTGAAGATGGTGGTCGGATGCTTCCCATATAAATGCAAGAAGTGATCTTCTTGGCTTTTTTGTCTTGCGGGACACCACATTTGGTCAGAATATAGTTCAACAGCAGACCAAAGGATTTCTTCTGCGAAGCAGGCTTATAAACTTCTTCCTGCAACCGTTTGAGGATGATTTGACACCAGTTGACCTTCTCATAGGTCATTATTGCAACCATCATCCTAAACCTAAGATTGGTGCACATCTCAAAAGCACATATTCTATTCTCAATAATACGGCAACATAAATCATATAAGTAGACAAAAGGTAAACAGAAGTTTTTCTTATGGCAAGAGGTGTGAATCGTTTCAACCGGGGATGAACCGGTGAACAAGCCATAGTAAGCGGTTAACAGTTCCTGGGACCCAAGGGTCTCAAGATCTTCCATTGACAGGCCATCAGTAGGTAGCCTGTAGATATTCTGGAGTAGCTCTTGGTCAACGCGGATCTCAACTCCACGAACGATGGCTGTGATGTCAGCGACATGTCCTCTCTGGGCCTGTGAAAGAAAACGAACGGCAACATTGAGGTAGAACTCCTCAACCATATGAACATCAAATCGTTCAGCAAAGTGGTTGCCAAGGCGATATAGGCCACGAATCATAGTGATGCCGTACTCCATCGATTCGACGTCATCCACTTCGGCATGAACACGTTCAAGCAAGATAGGTCTGAAAAAGATCCGTCCGTCGATGATGTTGGATGTTTTCTTGAGAGAGATGGAAGAGGTCTGAGAAGTTGCCATTGTTGATACTCGAAGAAAAGTTCAAAGGTTTCAACTAAAAATGCAGTAAACACAGAAAACTTGTAGGCTGTATGCTCAAGAACTCTTACAATATGCAGAAAGCGTAAAGAATCTCAAATGGCATTTTCAGTCCTTTTATAGTGGGCGGCGAAGAAGGGTTTTCAGAGACTGAACGGTCATATTTAAGGGATGGGAACCGTTTGTTTAAAATGGACGATCACGATTGGCCTGACTGTAACCAGTACAACTTATCCAACTAATTTAAAATATGAGCGGGTCCCACTTCTGACTTTTCAAATTACCCTTATTGCCTGAAACGGCGGTGTACAATTAATAAAAAATTTGAAAACATCGCGGCTTGAAGATTCCAATGTCCAGATGTCGTGTAAAGCATTTAATGCAAACGGCTTGTAATGATAACAGGGCACGTGGACATAAAATATTTTAAAATAAATAACATGATAATTGATTTCCCATTGTATGTGCTGTATCCGCGAAAATAAAGCATTCCCCATTAAAAGGTACATACGGGTTTCAATTCGATACAGCAGCTTTCGGAATAATGCTGTATTCTTGGGTCGTACGATATTCCCCCTTAATTATTGCACACTTCAGCTGTAGGATAATTCATGTCGCTTGGTTCCTACAGTGCTGTTCTGATTGACTGAGTTTACAGATAACTAACGATGGATACTGTATTCTTGGGTCTTACAACATTCCCCCTCAATTTACTGAGTAAAGGCATTAAAAACTTACAGGGATTCAGGCTGTAGCAGTCCCAATTCATGTCAAAGCATGCAGAATCTTGCTGTGTCAAGAGGCTTGGTGAAGATGTCGGCTAACTAGATATCTGTATGAACTTTTTCTAGCCGAACATCATTGTTCTCAACATGATTCCTAATGAAGTGATGCTTCATGTGAATATGCTTCGTGCGAGAGAGTGTTGTGCGGTGATTTACACGCCTCGATGGCGATCGGCATAAGGGCCGAGCGACCAAGCCAGCATCAAATAATCCAAGGCAGACTAGCCAAGCGAAGAGTCCAGACCGAGATCAGGTACCCAACGATCAACGTCCAGGGCGATCGCTTCTTGGCACCTAGCAACTGACTCTGGTGCTCGACCAAGGACGACCTTCTTATGCCACGTGTAAGGCCATCATCCGTCATATCTACGAAGACCGGATCTCGAAGTGAAGACACATGTGCAGATCCGCGAATGGCGCCGCAGAATAAGGATCTTTGACTCCAACCCATCAACAGCTGTCAACGACAAGGACTTCCTCACCTATCGATAGACCCGCCGAAAGGCCCTAGGTGGGACCTCCCAAGACAGCAACATAGGACACATGTTGTCTTCTCATTGGTTCGCACGTCCAGCTGCCAGCAGCTGCTGCGGACTTTAAGGAGACCAACCCATGTGCTAAAGACGATCGCCTGCTTATTATAATACAGTAGAGGCGATCACCCAGCTACCTCCACTCCTATAAGTAGGAAACCTCCAACAACTGGAAGGAGGTTCGATTCAGAAACCATCAATCTTCCAAGAGTTGGATCAGAAACACAGAAATCTACACAGCATTTCATCTTTGTTACAAAAACTCACAGAGCATCAACTCTGGTTCTTCCGGCAATAATCAGCACTCAAGAGCTATATAACTAGGGTCTTTACACTCATTGTAATTGTACTCTAACATTAATATTTGTACTCCCAAGTATTCGTATTAATAATATCTCACAAGAGCATTCAAGCCCGGGGCTAACAACCCCGGAAAATCTTGTGGTATTCACTTTCCCTCGGACGTGCTCTCGCATTTTGTTTGTTACTCATCCATTCCAGCAATCCCTTCCGAATAATATTTTGGGTAACAACAATTGGCGCTAGAAGAAGGTGTTACCTTCATTTTCATTCCGACCGTTTCGAAGAACACTCACTGTTCTCCGGAGCATATACTTGAAGGAACACTCACTGTTCTTCAAAGAAAAACCTTCAGAATAATGACATTTGCCACCACTTCGAAGAGAGCCACTCTCCGATACGCCGGACGTCTTATTCTGGCTCAATCCGAGCCCCAACCTACGGCATAGGGTAGCCACGGCGGCGCGAGACTCTCGATCCCGCCCCCGAGGGACGACCCCAGCCTCCCACTCGACCAGTTCCAAATAGCGGAATAGATCGAGGAGGCCATGGCCATCCTAAGGGAGCGACGGAGAGCATGCAAAGCGCCCGCTATAACCCCCTCGGCCATCTGCCGCGCGGACAAGCGGAAGCTCAAGGGGTTACTTGTCGAGCGATCGTCAGAAAGCCACGATTCATAAAAAAAGGCTCTCGCGAGGCAGGACGGTTCCATCTTCAGCCGCCTAGGAAGTGATCCATCGTGGCGATCGGGGCATTCTGGCCCTAACCACGAGACGACGGAGTCCGAATCCGTCACCAGGAGTTCGTCATACCCAACTCCCAATCAAAAATAAGTCAGCCGTTTGGCTCCTATCCGCCGAAGAATCGAGCCCCGCGGCAAGGACATCATATACAGCGGGGCCAGGGGATCAGTACTTGGTCGCCTCGGCTCCCGATCCAAGCACCTAGCCGCGAGTAGCCAGGCCACGGCGATGGACGCTATGTAATGCCAGCTCGACGAGATGAAGGCGCTCATGGAAACTGGGGCAGGCGCCAGTATAAAGATCACCGGACCGAATGAGCCACTCGCGGTCTACATCGAGCTTGCCCCCGTGCAACCAAGGGTCGCTCCTCCTCAAACACCTTTGTATGAGGGGAGATCGGACCCCGAGACCCACTTGAGCAAGTTCCGAATCTACATGACCGGATGTAGGGCATCAGATGCGACCAGGTGCCGAATATTCCCGTTAACATTGGGCGAACTGGCCCATAGGTGGTACATCTCACTGCCACTGCGATCAATCAATTCCTTTGAGAAACTGGCGAGCGACTTCACGTCATACTTCGCAGCCAAGGTCGCCAGACCAGAAGGTCCCCACCGCATGATGAAAATCAGGCAGGGGGAAGACGAGTCCGATGCAGATTACATCGACTGGGTGGATGAAATAGTCCTCACCGGCGAGCCCATTAGCGACGAGCTCACCCTCTACTCAGTCCTGGGTGTATTCTATGGTCACTCACCCATGTTCAGGCACCTCTCGAAGGACATCCCCCCAACCTACGCGACCTTCCGCGCCAAGGCTACCGATTTCCTGGCCAGGCAGAGGCTGCTCACCCTTCGCCTGGGCAAGGAGATGCCGCCTCCCGTCCAAAAGATGGCGATCGCCAAGTCCAACAAGGCGGTCGCCAAGCCACCCGGTGATTTCAAGGCCTTCGGGGATGTGGAAACCCATCTCCTCCACAACTTCAACCAAACTCTGACCCATATTTTTTACGCCATCAAGGGGCGCGAACCACTAAGCAAGCCAAAGGCGATAAGGGACAACGGTCATCTGGACCACAATAAATATTGTGCTTACCACAATAGTCCCGGTCACAGCACCAACCAATGCCGCGACCTCTTCAGACAACTCTGGAGATTGTTTGAGGAGGGCAAGCTGGACAGTTTATTAACTTAGCCGGAGCCCTATCAATCTACCAAACCGGTCGCCAAAGTCGAACGCGACAGGCCGGAAGGCTCATATGAGTCGACCCCCCGATTAACCTCGGCGGCCGGATCTATATGCTTCAATCAAGAGGTGGAACTTCGGAAGTCTTTCCCCGATTCCCACCACATCAAACCAAAGGCTGCTGTCTGAGCAACGCCTCGAAAAAGAGGATGAATCACTCGCCCTCAAAAGTTCGTCATCTAACATGATGGACCTAGTCAAGCGATCGCCTCCCTCAGCACAACGTATACCGTCGAGGATCGCCATCTAACATGACGGTTCGAGGTAGAAGAGTGCCGCCATAGTCGCGAAGGTCGATGAAACCGACGATCCGTCCATGCAAGGTTCCTTTGGGCAGAGGTTGCTCGCCCTTCGTTTAAATACGAGGCGGACGTAGCCAAAGGACCCTCCAAAACAAATCAGAGGATGACTCGCTCGCCCTCTAAAGTTCGTCATCAACATGAAGGACCTAGGCAAGCGATCGACTCCCCTTACACAATGTATACCGTCGAGGATCGCCATCTAACTTGACGGTTCGAGGTAGAAAAGTGCCGACATGGTTGTGGAGGACGATGGAACCGTTCTCTGTGACCATGCAAGGTTCCTTTGGGCAGCAGTTGCTCGCCCTACGTTTAAATATGAGGCGGGCGTAGCCAAAGGACCCTCCAAAATAGATCTGTGGACACGTTCGCCCACCCTCAAAGGCCCATCATCTAACATGGTGGACCCGGACAATGCGACACGTCCCTCCCCCATCACAACGTATACCGTCGAGGATCGCCATCTAACATAACGGTCCAAGGTAGAAAAGTGCTAGAAAGCCGCGGTCGTGTAGTCGATTAATCCGACAATGCCCCGTGCACGGACTCCTCCAGACCGAGACCGCTCGCCCTTCGTTTAAATATGAGGTGGGCATAGCTTACGGAGGACCCTCACAATTACGTGAGTCGCGAGAAGTTGGCCATCGGACGGAATGTCGCTCGCGCACAATACATGGTCGCGGAGGTCGGTTCCATCGAACTCCACGATTGTGCACGGTTCCTCTAGGACGGGATGGTCGGCCTTCCTCGAGGAATCTACAAAATTGAAGACCGCTCCATAAACGATTTATTTTCGTCCCCTTACTTTCACTAAGTAAACAAAATAGGGGGAAGAGCGGAGCTATATATACCACGATCGTAGTTACTCAAATTCACGTACGACGATCAGCATTGTTCAGACATTCAGACATATGTGCAACGATCGACTTTATTCAAAGGTTACCAGTATGAGTTTATCAATTCACTTGGAGCCGTACGCACGACGATCATTCCTCAAACACTTATATAAAATCATGCAAGCAAGAAATCAGAGAAGCAAATATTTATTTCATCACTTGGAATACAGATACAAACATGGTTGCCCGAAGGCAAAGATACAACGAAAGCTACAAAAAATTACAAGTCAAAAAAGCAGAAAAGCTCAAGGATCGGTGCCCGTTCTATCGCCAGCAGCAGGCTTTGAACCCCCATTCTCCGAGGCACCCGGATGAACAAGGTTGTCCGGCAATGGGTACCAGCTCAAATCGACCCCATGGTCCGCGGAAAGGTCAAGGATCGGCACGGTGAAGTCAGGCTGCAGAGGGTGCTCAAGCGCATAAGCTTTAAAATTTTCAACCAAAGGGCCGACCTCGAGCCCTCCGTTCTTAGCGGCATGGATCGTGTTAGCATAAGCTATGTAGTAGGCGACTTCACTGACGTACTCCACGTTAATGAAGGGATCGGCCTCAGTCGCCTTCTGCTTTTCCTTCAGCTCCGCAACCGTTTGGCTCACGCCCTCGAGCTCGGTAGTTTTGGCGGCCACATCTTCCTTTGAGGACGCCAGCTTGCTGGTCAGTCGGGTGACGGTCACCTTCAGTTGGTCGGCCTCCTTCTGCACAGCCGAGTGCGACCTGCGGGCTTCCGTCATCTGGTCTCGCATCCAGTCAGTCGCCGCCCGCGCCCGGTCAACATCCTGCCTCGCCTGCTTAGCCGCCTCCACGGAGCTCTTCTCCATGGCCGCAAGCCTGTCGGCAAACTCAATGTTTTGTTTACGTGCGGCTTCAAGGTCCGCATGGATACGGGCGGTGGACGGCCGCCCCTCAGAGTCCCTCACGGCCTGAGCAGCCATTATCGCCGTCTGGAGGGACAGTGCGAAATTAGCCTGCATCGCATCAGCAGCTCGCCGGTGCGCGATCGCATCCAGATCGGTCGTCCAGGCCTTCGGGAGGGAGGCGGTAGCCCGAGCAACGTAAGAAGGGATATCGCTGACCTTGTGAGGAGCTTTTCTCATCAAGAAGTCCAACACCATCGGCGAGCAGTTCGGGTCGGAGTGGCGGATCCTGCACAAAGAACAAAAGAGTTAGTGTATTCCCTACACATGTTTCATAACTTGGCAAAACGACCAGGCTTACCTTTCGACCTTCTCTGGGTCACAGCCGAAGAACAGACTGCCACGCGAAGTCTCGGCCTCAGCAGTCACCATAGACTGAAGGAAAGCCAAAGATGGCGTGGACCCCTCCACTAGAGGAACCGCGGAAAGCAGAGGCACGGAGATCGGCGGCTCGTCAGCAGTGGCAGGGACCGAGGGCTCCACAACCCTCCGTTTCTTGCGGATGAGCTGAAGTTGTTCCTCCTCCCGAGGCTCCCTCTCTTCGACGACAGGCTCCTGGAGAGGTCTTGCCTCCGGGGTCGGTCGCGGCGGAGCAGCAGGAGCTCAGCTCACCTATTTCCTTTGGCGAAGACGGTTCATGACCCCCGGATTAGACATGGAAATCGCAGCAGGGGGATCTGGGAAACAAGGGAAACAAATTTCTGCAAAAGAAAACAATCGCCAATGTTAGTAATCTTCCTCAATCAAGACGATCGACATGTCAAAGAAGATCGCGAAAGTTCGTACCTGGAACCTTTAGATGGCGAGGGTAGCAAAATAGCCGAGCAGCCAACCAGCAGGCTTTGTTGTTAATTTGGCGTGCGTCTATATGGTCGTCAGGAAGACTCCGTATCTTCTCCCAGACGATCGCGAAATCAAAAGCGAGGTCGCCTGCCGCCGGAACAATGACACTTGCAAAAAGAAGGCCAAAATCAGATCAGTTCAGAATGTATCCGAACAAATAGAGAGCCTAAATCCTTACTCGGACTCCTATCCCAAAAGATGGTGGGAATATCCAACTCGTCGGTTGGGCTGTCGCTCGCTGCCGACTTCTACGCGCCGCCGACCCAGAACCACTTCGATGGATTGCCCCTTACTTTGTTCGGGACCCCAAGGATCACCCGGCCTGAGCGACCTTGGATGTGATAGCTGCCGAAAGATCCTTTTTGAACCGTCAATTTGAAGAGATGGTTCATCTACAAGGGCGAGGGAAGACGATACAACCGATGGCCACCAAACAAAGTGAGGGTGCAGACGATCTGCAGCCAGGCGTTCGGCGTCAACTAAATCGGTGCCATGTTCCAGGCGGTCAGTAGGTAGGAGACAGCAAACGCCAATGGGAATCGCAGTCCAGCCTCCATTATCGCCTCGTTAATGGCGACCATGCCCTCGGGAGGTTGATCGGCTCGCTCGTTCTCGGAAGGCACATGGAGGCAGACATCAGAAGGAACATGGAACCTCGCCCTCCAACGGTCCAAATCCTTCGTGGTCGCCGAGCTCCCGATCTGGCCAAGGTTCCACGGAGATCGGCGAGCAGCCCGGAACAACGTCCGCCTTACAGGTTCATAAGGATGGGCGATCGAGTATTCCCTGAAGTTAAACTTGGGGAGTGGACCGGCCAATCTCTCCATGAGTTTGGCAAATTCTGTGAAGGCTTGGCTGAACGCGCTGGTCTGCTCCCAGTGCGCCGTCGCATCCGTCTCCTCCTGTTTCAGTGAACGGATACACTCAGCCTCCACCGTCTTGGCCACGTCAGCCTCATTGAAAAGTTCTTCAATCTTTGCGGGCTCAATCCCGGCGTGGATGGCCTCGACGGTGGTGTCCACATGGAGCTCCGTAGAAAGTTCATCTAGTGCGGTCAAATCCCCGGCGGCGGAAGTACTACCCGCCTCATACACATCTGGTCTTCCTCCGGACATATTCAAAGAGAAAGGAGGGAGAAGGAGTTTTTGATCTTACCTAGAGAGTCTGAGTCGAACGACGATCGTCACACAAAGCTTCGAGAGAAATCGGCTATGTCTTCTTCTCAGGCAGAAATGCATAAGGTTTTTTACCTTGTAACCCCAATCCGATTTATAGGTAAGAGCGGGGGCTTCCGGGCAAATAAGCCAAGTTCCGAGGATCGAAGTGCAACCGTCGGACAAGACCACATTTAATGCTGTCCTCGAATCCCGCGTGCGCATCGTTTCGAGGGCACACCAAAGGACAGCCTGACCAAACTGTCGGACTCCCCCAATAGGAGCCCGACACGTGCCCCGGTGACATCTTCACAACCACTGTCATTTCCCGCTCATTTCAGCGATCGACCAGGTCGTCCAAATTCAAAATCAGTCCTTTTGAGAGACGATCGTCTGTTCCATAAAATGCTGAGTCGCTCGTCTAAGTGAAGCGATCGCCAGTAGAACCACCTCACCCCGCGTCTTTACCATCGGAGTGACCTAGGAGGCAATTGTTGTGCGGCGATTTACATGCCTCGATGGCAATCGGCATATTGGCCAAGCGACCAAGCCAGCATCAAATAATCCAAGGCAGACTAGCCAAGCGAAGAGTCCAGACCGAGATCAGGTGCCGAGCGATCGACGTCCAGGGCGATCGCCTCTTGGCACCTAGCGACCGACTCTGGTGCCCGACCAAGGACGACCGTCCTATGCCACGTGTAAGGCCATCATTCGTCATATCTGCGAAGACCGGGTTTTGGAGTGAAGACCCACGTGCAGATCCGCGAATGGCGCCGCAGAATAATGATCTTTGACTCCAACCCATCAACAGCTGTCAACGACAAGGACTACCGACAGACCCGCCGAAAGGCCCTAGGTGGGACCTCCCAAGACAGCGACATAGGACGCGTGTTGTCTTCTCATTGGTTTGCACGTCCAGCTGCCAGCAGCTGCTGCTGACTTTAAGGAGACCAACCCATGTGCTAAAGACGATCGCCCGCTTATTATAATACAGTAGAGGTGATCGCCCAGCTACCTCCACTCCTATAAGTAGGAAACGTCCAGCAACTGGAAGGAGGTTCGGTTCAGAAACCATCAATCTTCTAAGAGTTGGATCAGAAACACAGAAATCTACACAGCATTTCATCTTTGTTACAAGAACTCACAGAGCATCAACTCTGGTTCTTCCGGCAATCATTAGCACTCAAGAGCTAGATAACTAGGGTCTTTACACTCATTGTAATTGTACTATAACATTAATATTTTAACTCCCAAGTATTCGTATTAACAATATCTCGCGAGAGCATTCAAGCCCGGGACTAACAACCCTGGAAAATCTTGTGGCATTCACTTTCCCTCGGACGTGCTCTCGCATTTTGTTTGTTACTCATCCATTCCAGCAATCCCTTCCGAATAATATTTTGGGTAACAACAGAGTGCAATACAGGGTTGTGAGTGATAGCAATTGCACTCGTGCTATCGTACATAATCGTCGTTTCTTTGGGTTCAATTCCATAATCTAACAACTGTTGTTACATCCAAAGGATGTGCATACAGCAACTACCAACAGCATAATATTCTGATTTAGCTGTTGAAAGCGAGTTAGCCAACTGTTTCTTGCTAAACCAAGATATAAGTCTAGGTTCAAGAAAGTGACAAGTTCCACTTATACTCTTCCTATCTAGCTTGCAACCTCCAAGATTCGAGTCGCTGTAGCTAACTAAATCAGATCCGCCTTCTTTAGGATACCACAATCCTACATCGACTGTTCCTTTGACGTATTTCAGGATTCGTTTAGCTGTTTCGAAGTGTGATTCTTTAGGTGATACTTTATATCGCGCACACACTCCCACAAGAATCGAATATCGGGCTGCTAGTTAGGTACAGGAGTGAGCCAATAAGCTTCCTGTAGAGTGATTGATCAACCGGCTTTCCAGCTTCATCAGCACTAATTTGCACGGAAGTGCTCATGGGGGTTGACGATGATTTGGAAGTATTCATTCCAAATTTGTTGAGAAGCTCCTTGCTGTATTTTTCCTGGTTGATGAAAATCCCTGTAGGTAACTGCTTTACCTGCAAACCTAGGAAATAACTAAGTTCTCCCATCATACTCATTTCAAATTTACTTTACATGAGATGAGAGAACCTTTGACATAAAGCAAGGTTAGTTAAACCAAATATTATATCATCTACATAGATTTGAACCATCAGGAGGTCATCACCTTCCTGTAATTTGAACAAGGTCTTGACCACAGCACCTTTCTCAAATCCATTATTGGTTAGATACTGGGACAGAGTCCCATACCATGCTCTAGGGGCTTGCTTAAGTCCATACAGTGCTTTCCTTAGCCTGTATACTAGGTCTTCGCCTTATGGATTGACAAACCCTCGTGGTTGTTCAACATATACTTCTTCAGCGAGGTCTCCATTTAGGAATGCACTTTTGACGTCCATTTGGTATACAATGAAGCTCTTATGGGTGGCAAAGGCTAAAAATATTCTAATGGCTTCTAGTCTAGCTACAGGGGCAAATGTCTCATCGTAGTCTATGCCTTCTTCCTGTCTATAGCCTTGGGCAACTAGTTGGGATTTATTCCTGATAATGAGTCCATTTCTATCCTTCTTGTTTCTAAATACCCATTTGGTTCCAATTACTGATTGATGCATAGGTCTGGGTACAAGATACCATACGTTGTTTCTTTCGAAACCATTAAGCTCTTCTTCCATAGATGTGATCCAATGAGAATTGTTGAGAGCTTCTTTGGTAGAAACAGGATCGGATTGGGCTAAGAATACAGCAATAGTGCACATATTAAGTCTTCTAAGCTCGGATTGAGATTTCCATTTAGGATATGGTGATATCTCAGTATCGGGTTCTTCTTGTGCACATACTACATTTACTTGTGTACTCTGTATTCTCCTACAAGTAGAAACACCAGCATCAATGTTTCCAATGATCAGCTCTTGCGGGTGATCTCTCAACCATCTTTTGTTGGGTTCTAATTCGGGGTCCCGTACTGTATCTTGAGTTGCTGTAGTTTCGGCTTCAGCTTGTACAGCATCGGCTTCATCTACGTTGGTTCTTACAAATGCGGGGTTGATTTTGTTGGGATTCGGTGCCTAAAACGAAGGCCCAGCGGAAGCGGTAAAACAAAAATTAATTCGATCCGAATCCCTACGAGGATTGGTCGAGCTACGTATATACGAATATATAAACGAAAACACAAGAGATGTAAGAAACTTACCCTTGTAGTTCGTTGATTAAATGGATTCCTAGCTATTCCCCAAGCTTTAATTGTAAATCTCTACGATCCAATGTGCTCCAAGCCCTTGGATGATCCAACATTGAAAATACAATGCCTCTACTTCCCACGCGCTGGATAAATGAACGGAAAGACAATAACCTTTATATCCTCCAAGGATACGGCTAGAGCTAAGTGATGAAGCTATTGATTTGTGATTACAACACTCTAAGTGTATAAATCACTATCTCTCTTTAATTTCTTGATTTTATCCAAGAACCACCAATAAGAAATGAAGAAGAGGAAGAAGACTATGAAAAGAACACTTTTTTTCTTTTTCTCTCTCTCCCTCTCTCTTATTCACGTATGGAATACAAGAATGGGTGAAGAGTGAGATTTTCAAGTCTTCTTCTTATTATAATTCCACCCTCATGTGAAGAACTCATGTCACATGAAGTCTTGTCCCACCAAGTTATTATCATTCATTTATGAATGAAACAAAAGACAAGGGGAAGATAGGTGGAAAGAGAGGTGGGCGACCAAGATGAAAATCGGACGAGTTCGATTCGTTTCGGACTCCCGAGAGTCCAAACAGAGAAATTTTGATTCTGTTCCGATGTATTTATATCGATTAACTAATCCAATTAATTAATCATATCAAATATATAACAACATAATTAATTTCTCGAAGAAATAATTATATCCATGAATTAAATCAATTACCCAGTAATATATTTAATTCATTAGGCCGTAAATTAATTTATCCAATAAATCAATTTAAACATCCAATGTCCCAAATTTAGATATCTAATATCTAATATTCATAATGAGAGAATTAGCTTGATTCATTCCGTCGTCAATCCTATTGCGCGACTCGGTAGCTCCGTCTCAGTCAGCAATGGGAGGAACCAAAGAGTAGTAGCACCACCTAGCCAGCCTGGCGGCCTACACTATACCCAACTGAGAACGAATGATTGGGATCATTCAAGAACCATTTTGTCGTGAATACCAGTATACGTATAAACCCTTCTTTCAAATGTCCCGATCAAGTTATAGGGTCACGGTCAGTCAAACCCTATCTGTACTTGACGTTATGCATGCATTAATGCAAATCAAGATCGTCGAGCTCTCGTATATCTAATACAGCTAGCTCCAATGCTTTGGCCAAAGACTTATGAACTCATCCGCCATTAACCACATAGGACATATAACCCGCTCACTAACAGGAGAAAGGATTCTATCTTGGTATTCAGTAGGACCTGCTACTTGCCCGTCGAGGTTGACCCCCACCTTCCAGTTTACAGGGTCGAACTACTCTAATGAAAATCTTGACGTCACAAGCACATCCCTACTAAATCCTCAAGTCGAAGGTTCACGAATACCTATCACAACCTTTTTGATTCCATCATTGACTGTCCCGGAGTAAAATCCATGTGACGAATCGAGGGTGAGTCGGTTCGAGTATACTAATCCAATTAACATACCTATAACGTGTGCTCCCACTAACCATTAGTGTTCGACAGGCACTCTCCATGTCAAAGAACACGTCATACAAGTCTTCACATAAACTTAATGCCCAATCAAGTTTCATCAACTTGCGAACGATTAAGTATTTGAGCTATAAACCTTTCCAGTGCCGACCCCCTTATCCAATAAGGAGTGGAATGTTTTGCTCTCAAATACACGGACTAGTTTCTTTATATATATTTACGAGTCAGGAACGCTAGTAACTTCCAGTAAATAAAGAAACATCTATTGCCTTATATTAATGATTTACATAATAACAAGTACAATGCCCTCACTCAACATCCTCTGAGTAGCATTCGAGGGCATACTCCCAACAATCTCCCACTTGCACTCAATGCCACACACTATGGTATCTAATACCCATGTTCTCCAGATTACGCTTCAAGCTAATCTGAGAATATGGCTTGGTCAGTGGATCAGCGACGTAGTCGGCTGACTCTACTCTATGCAGGACATTGTATCTCTTTGCGAACAAATTCTCTTATGAGATGATACTCTCTCTCAATATGTTTGGTATTGTTGTGAAACCTTGGCTCCCAAGCTTGTGCTATCGCTCTGTTATTATCGTATAAAAAATAAAAATAGGCAGCGCAGCACATGGTGTCACGTGAAGTTTACCCAATAACTTCTTAATCCTTCCTTTGGAGGCCTCCGAGGCCGCTTTATACTCAACCTAACAGGTGGAACCAGCAGTTATGCTATACTTGGCACTATGCCAAGATACTGCTCCTCCATTAAGAGTAAATGTAGCCAGAAGTAGATATAGAATCATCTTTCTGTCCTTAGAAGTCCATTACAGTGAATCTCATTACATTCAGTTCTCCACCACCATATTTAAGAACTAGGTCTCTAGTCCTTCTAAAGTACTTGAAAACGTTCTTTTACAGCAGTCTAATGTTCCCTTAACTGGGTTAGCCCGAAACCTACTTACCACGCTCCCAGCATGCGCAATGTTAGGTCTCGTACACAATAAAGCATATTTAAGGCTACCCACTGCCGAAGCATATGGTATATTACTCATCTCCCTCGTTGTTCCTCACTTTGATGACATATCTTCGAGGTGAGTTTTATTCCATGTCGCATCGTAAGGAACCCTGTTTTAGAATCATCCATCTTAAATCGCTTTAAGATTTTTTCTATATAGAGGACTTGGGAAAAACTTATCATTCTCTTCGATCTATCCCAGTAGAGTCGAATCCCAAGAATATAGGTTTCTTCTCCCAAGTCTTTTATGGAGAAATTACTCGAAATCCAAGCTTTCACAAAACTGAGCATTCCCACATCATTTTATATTAGTAGAATGTCATCTACATATAGTACTAAGAATGCGATCTTGCTCCCACTAACCCTCTTGTATACACAAGGTTCTTCTTCATTTTGCAAGAAGTCAAACTTTTAACTGCCTCATCAAAATGAAGGTCCCAACTACGAGAAGACTGCTACAGTCCATATCACAGAGTCTACATCCACCATCGCTTGGTCATAGGTCTTTGGGTCGGTCTCTTGGATATCACTCGGAAGCTCATGGAGACCCAGCTCCCCCAAGTGTATAAGGCCATACCTCTCAGGTAAATGAGACACCCTACTAGACCTACGAGGTGGTTGTACTTGTGTTTCATAAGGTTCGGTTCTATTTTCTTGTACAGGTGTCTCCTGAGGAGTTTCATTGTATTCTTCCAAAGAAATATTTCTACCTGCTCCGCCTTCCTGGATGAACTCATCTTCTAGGAAGTGTGCATGCAAAGCAACAACGATCTTTCCATATTTGGGCATGTAAAATAGATAACCCATCGCCTCAGATGGGAATCCAATGAAACGTGTCCTCACGGACCTCGCTTCCATTTTGTCCACCTTAGTCTTCTTGACATGGGCGGGACATCCCCAAATCCTAATGTGATTAAGACTTGGTTTCCTGGCCTCCCATATCTCATGTGGAGTTTTAGGAACAGATTTGGAAGGACATTTGTTCAAGATATATGCAGCAGTCAGGAGTGTATACCCCACAGGTAAATCGGTAAGTCAGTATAGCCCAGCATGGAATGGACCATGTCCAACAAGGTCTGGTCCCTTGTTTCTGACACACTATTTAACTGAGGAGTGCCTGGAGGTGTTAGTTGTGATACTATTCTATGTTCCTTTAGGAACTTGTCAAACTCCGTACTCATATCCCCGCCACCTCGGTCCAACTGAAGTGCTTTGATATGATTTCCAGTTTGTTTCTCGACTAGGGCCTTAAATTCCTGGAATTTCTCAAAGGCCTCGGATTTATGTTTCATTAAGTATACATAACCATACCTAGTATGATCATCTGTAAACATAATGAAGTACTGATATCCGCCACGTGCTACTTCCAAAGCACCACATACGTCAATATGGATTAATCCCAATTTATCAGCAGCTCTTTCAAAAATCCCTGTGAAGGGGGACTTAGTCATTTTGCCTTTAAGGAAAAATTCACAAGTAGGAAAGGGATCCGATCCCTATGGACCCACAAGTCCATTTTTTTCCATTTTGTAAACCTTGGTCTAACCAACATGACCAAGTCTAAGATGCCATTTCAAAACTTAATTGGTTTCATCCCTACCACGTTTTCTAGTCATAGTATTCACAACTACGTTGTTACTGAGATTTAGATGATATAATCTATTTAACAATGTAGCAGTACCCACTAGTTTATTTCTGAAATAAATTTTGCAGGAACCATCACCAATGAAAAATGAAAAGCCTTTTCGGTCCATGACCGGAATGGATACAATATTTTTATGCCCCTTGGGCAAAACAAGTACATCTTCTAAAGTCAAAACAAAGCCGGATTCTAAACCCAAAAGAAGTGATCCTATGTCGGTTGCCTCGACACTATGCCCGCTTCCGACTGTGATCATAACTTCTCCAGTTCTAGGCTTCCTACTTTGTTCCAGATCTTGATTCACGGTACAAATATGAGAACTAGCACCAGAATCCAGTATCCAGGATGTAGAAAATACAGTAACAGAACAATTTGTTTCCAAAACTAAAAGTTCTGTACCTGAAGCGCCATGAAGAATCGGACAGTCTCTTGTCCAGTGGCCCAGCTCACCGCACTTGAGACAAGCGTCCTTGTTCTTGCTCTTCGGAACCATCGGGGCCTTGCCCTTACCCTTATGGTCCTCGACTTGTGGTCCCGTCCGCTTCTTGGTCTTTTTCTTCTTGTTCTTGGACCTCCGAGATCCAGAAGAAATCACAAGGGTAGACTCCTTCATCCGCGGAGTCTTCATCTGAGACTGAGCGGTCACCAGTTTGTTCATTAGCCCAGCTAAGTTACATGCAATCTCATTGCAGTTGAAATTCATAACAAACTGTGAGAAGGAATCAGGGAGAGACTGTAGGATAAGGTCGGTTTGAAGAGAAGTATCCATCTTAAAATCAAGAGCCTCTAATCTCTCGATCATGGATATCATTTTGAGGACGTGGTCCCCAACCTTCTCATCTTCCTTCATCCTTGCACCGAACAGTTGCTTGGATATCTCATATCTAGCAGTTCGACTGTGCTCACCATAAAGCTCGGTTAAGTGAGATAGAATATCCCTAGCAGAAGTCATTTTCTCATGAGCTCTCTGAAGCTCATTAGACATAGAAGCCATCATGTAAGCACGGACTTTTACGTCATCCTTAACCCACTTTTCGTGGTTTTCAATCTCTTCCTGATTGGCTCTTGTCCGCACCGGAGGCGCCGGAATATCCATCTCCAAGACGTATCCCAGTGCCTCTATACTGCGGACTATCATCAGATTGCGGAGCCAATCCACAAAGTTAGGTCCATTCAAGGTGTTCTTTTCGAGTAGAATTACGAGTGGATTCATTGTCATATTGAGAGTTATGTCTGCATTAAGTATGATAGATTAATTAGTGACTCGTTCAATTATGATCTGAGCATAGAATTAAGGTCTTTTCTATTCTTGTTACCTAGCTCCCACTATTTTTATCGGAATAGCACACTCCCATGAGAAATCCGGAAGTATCGTCGCTCTACTTCATAGTGGTGATCGAGTTCTTTATAGATCTTAATAGAGGGCAACCGAACAGGTTTCTAGTCTATTAATTTTCATAAAGTGGTGTCCAACACCAACCCATCTAATGGATGATTCGATCTTCTTTTTCCCCTTGTTCACTCCCCTCAACCTATACGGTTTCTATGGTTCATGAACAAGTTAAGTTTATACCATCGACGCACATCAGTTTCACAATTGAATCTTATCCGGCAACCTATCAGGTTTCTAGGGATAAAATTTGCTCCAACCGAAGGCATCGAATGCGCTCCCGGTAATTTATCCATCCTTCCCGAACGACTACCCCGATAACTCGGAAGCATAGCACATCCGGTTTGGATTTCAATTTCCCGAAAGCTCGATGGAGGGAAGGAAAACCTTTAAACCTTATAAACTTAATAATTTGTTGTGGGAGAATTATCGCGATTAATGTTACACTTTGCACATTAATTTATTTAAGCGCGTTTGTAGCATTCATATAATATGAAAAACTATTCACAACATAGTTGCTACCAACATGTGGTTCATGGACCGTTCCTAGAAAACAAAAACTCCGTAATCTAATTACAAGTCTTCGTCTTGAATCTTCGTCTTCTCGAAACGGATCTTCCTCCAGTCTTCGTCGTTACATATAAATTTTACATTGAAAATTGCATCCTAGATACAAATATTTCTAGTAAAATAAATAGGCTCAAAACGACCTTTACAACCCAATCGAATAAAACGAAAAATTCAAAAAACTAAGTTCACGAACCACATCCCCATTCAAAAGCATTCATCCAATAAATACTATATAAATGGAAAGCGTAGAGATACATTGATCCAATCAACAATATGAATCGATCCAATCGATTCATTCAAAACGAATTAATCCAATTAATTCAAACAACCATCAATTTTAACTTGTTCCGGACGATAAAATATTTCATTGAATTATTTCCCCTAAGATTAAAATTACCATAATTAAATCTTAGTCAAATTAAATCCAATTTAATTTGTGAAAAATTAATTATCGAACGAAATATAAAAAACGGAGTCGAGAAACACGGCCGGAGCACTGCCCAGCAGGATTCCGATCATGGCCGGCAGGGACCGAGACCATTGCCAGGCAGCGGCCGATAGCCTGCCGAGCATGCCCGGCACAGGCTGCCGATCATGGCCGATCACGGGTCCAGATCGCGATCTGCTGCCTCGCATCAAGGAGGCGGTGCCACCTTGCCAGTCGGGTCCGATTACATTTTCGGCTCATTTTTCACCCCGATTCCAAAAATAACATTTTTCTAATCTTTATATTACACTTTAAATCAGTTTTTCAAAAGAAAAATAGATTTATATTGTAACATAAAATCATGAAAAAATAATTTTTGGATGAACAATAGAAAATCAATGATTAATACGATTATGATTCCAAATCATACACCATCTAATCAAGCATTCCAAATGACAATATCATATATACGATCGCAAGACCTACGCTCCGATACCACTGTTGGGATTCGGTGCCTAAAACGAAGGCCCAACTGAAGCGGTAAAATAAAAATTAATTCGATCTGAATCCCTACGAGGATCGATCGAGCCACGTATATACGTATATATAAACAAAAACATAAGAGGTGTAAGAAACTTACCCTTGTAGTCCGTTGATTAAATGAATTCCTTCTCTTGAGCTATTCCCCAATCTTTAATTGTCACTACGCCATAGATGGCTTTCTACAACACCTAAGGGGGGTGTTACCTTCTTGGATGTTACCATAGCTATGAAATTTTGGACCTACCACAACATTCGGGTTATGATGTTACCAAATCCTGAAATATATGTTACTCTAGCTATAAAAGGTGTAACTCTCAGTAACACCATGAGATGTGTTACCTTAGAGTATTAATAAACAAAATTTTGAATTTTATATAAAATTAATGATTTAATAAATTTTTAACATTAAAAATAATTAATTTTAATAAAACATTGAATCTATTTTTATAAAAAAAATATTCTACCAAATAATGAATTATATATATTTTCTATAAATAATAAAATATTTTTAATAAAAAAATTGAAAAGGTTTTAAAATAAAGTAGTATTTGAAAATTAATAAATTTTGATTTAAATAATTAAAAAAATTATTAAATAATAAAAGCTTGTAATAACTATGAATAATTAAAAAATAATTAAAATAACAAATTTAATGTCTACATATAATAACAAATTTTAATAAAAATAATGTCGAGTCGCTACGCTGACTAAAATAAATGCCCATTACTTAAGGCAACGACATGACATAGATAAGAGGTAATAATTGCGGCAGAAATAAATTTATAAATTAATATTTCTAATCAAGATTTTCCTCAAATTTTACAACATGTATCCGAAATTTAAAACGTAAATAGAATATCACATAACATCCAGTTAAAGCAATTAAAGTTATCATGAAAATTCCCACCCGAATAAAATGACGCTGCTTAAAGTGATAGTGAAATTGAAGGAATTATAAACCTGATTGGGCGTTAGTGTAATAATTGAAAGATGTATGGGGTGAAATTGAAAGAGTTCGAAACTTAGGGACTAAATTTAAAATCTAGTGAAATAATGAGATAAAAAATCCCTATCCCGAGCCCTCATCTCACTCTATTTCTCTCCACCCGACATTTTCCTCGATCCCCTTCCTCGCAAAATCCTTCCTCCGGTGACTTGCAGAACCGACGACGGAGGCGGCGGCGACTACAGAAATTCGATCGATGGTCGTCCGTTCAAACAAATTCAGGGACTGGGTTCGGACTTCCACCCGCTAGATTCGTCTACCGACGGGAATTTAAGGAAGGTGGTGGATCTCGGCTCGACGACGTTCAGCGCGGCGGCGACATTTTCTTTGGTTCGAATTGACAGTGGCTGAGGCTGAAGACGTCCGCGGGTTTGTGGTCAGTGACAAAATTGGTGGCATCGAGCGTGAGGGTTCAGATAATCCCGATTGAACTCCGGTGAGTTCTATTTTTTTGTTTCTGATTTGGTTCTGAAAACAGGATTGAAATTTGTACGATCTATGAACTTGGTTTCGTTTTTCTGAAACGTGTGTGTGTGTGTTTTCTGAATGTACCTCCAGTTTGCATCTTACTCTGGATGTAGCACGCTTATCTAGTGCTATCATGTTTTCGTAATTTCTTAACAACCAGAAATCGAATATGATCTTTTACGAGGATTGCAAGTCGATGGTTATGAGGCCGCGATTTAAAAAAAAATGGAACTTGAGGCATTATCTTTTGGAATGGATGAGTCTATTAATAATACATATCTTGTTTGTTGCAGATTGTTGCAATCGGAGATGTAATTCCACCTCCGCAAAGGGGAGCATTTAATGATGTTTACATTGCATATGAACTTATGGATACGGATCTCCATCAGATTATCCGTTCCAATCAACCGTTGTCAAAGGAGCATTGCCAGGTTCTATTTTACGCACCAAAGGTTCTATAAGTTCTTTCTCATTTGCAATGAAATATCTTGACAAGGCATCAGATTCTGTGAATTACTTTGTAACTTCTCATTTTCTTCCTTTTGGTTTGTGTGTAATTTCTAGTCTCTAGGCGATGTGTCGAAATAGTTAAAAGGGTCTCTTGGATATGCATAATTTGCTTATGTAGTCTACTTCTCAGTAGAAGAAAAGATCTTGGTGTATGATTACTATGATCAGCTGCCCTGCTTTGCTGCATAGCGCGTAGAAGTAAATTTATAGGTAGCAAGCCTGCATTTTTTTTTTCAAGGATAGTTTCACCAACAAATAGTTGAAGTAAATGATCTTTTTCCCGTCACCTGGAATTGCTTATATGATCCATCCACTACCTGGAATTGCTTAAATTTTAGGGTTGTCCCTCCCTGTACGCTGACTTATGATGTGTCTGAAGTAGTGGAGAAGTCGGAGGATATTAGCGAATAGCATTCGACCATTAAATTAAATGAATCAGTGTCGACCGATACATGGGAGCAAGCATCTGTAGAATAACTTATGATTAAGTTTTCTAGCGTTATCCTGTCTTTGGTCATTCAGTAACTCATTTTTGTTGTCAAGATTTACTATTTTTTCCTGTTGTTATAGTCCTCATTGTCAAAAGACATACCACCATGGTTCTTTATTATTCTTGCATTTTTATTTTTGGCGTTTGTTGTAATTAATTGTAAGAGACTTCTTGTTTGGTAAAAGTAACTACGGATGGTGTGTTTCCTTCGCAAAGATTTCTTGTACCGGCTCCTTCGTGGGTTAAAATACATGCATTCCGCAAATGTTCTACATAGGGATTTAAAACCTAGCAATCTTAGCTGCAGAGGATTCCCTCTCCGAGTAGATACTCCTTTGAGTTTGTGGTATCTGGCTTCAAATTTCTGAAATCTCAACCTTACCACCGTCGCCTTCTGTTGGTTTTAATCTTAATAATAATATTAATAATAGTGTACCCTTTTTTAAAGCTTCTCCGTTTTCTCATCAGCCTCACCACATTTTTCTCATTTCTTTTTCTAAGTTGTATCTCTCTCAGCGATTTACTTGATAGTGAAATCCAGACCTGCCATGGATGATCTGTACGTTTCATATGCTGGCGCCTATTCGTCGTCCGCCGCCTGCTGACCTTGCGGCACGCAGATTAGGGTTTCACTTCTAAAACCGAATCGGTGTAGCCGAGTTTGCGAGTCGACTCATCGGATGAATTCAACTCAGATACTGAACCTACTCATTCTGGGAGGCGTTCGTAGTTGCTTTTTAATTTGTGTCCGTATTATGCCGCTTGGTTGGATTGATTCTTATCGGGATTCAATTCTTCATTTATGTCCGGTATTTGGGGTGTGTTTTGTCAGACATGTGCCTTTTATGTGCGAAATTGTTTTGAAGGGTGTCCGACGCTTTATGACACTTACGGAATTTTGGGACTTGATTTTCATGGACAATCGGTTTCCTTGTTTTGAATTAACCAGCAATACCATGCATTAATGCTTTCTGATGCTGATTTTGTCGGTTTTCATGTACATTAGTCAAATAAATCACTTCTTTCAAAGAAAGTAATCATTATTTGTATATGTCTGGAAAGGAAATAGGAGCATTTAGTTGAATTTAGTTGCAAATAGAAGCTGGAATTGGAAATCTGATTCTAGAGAGATAGTGGTGGAGAAGTTCTAAAATGTTGTACTTGTGTTTAAATACAAACCATTTTTTTTTAGTTTTCATCAAATGAATTAGAAGCAGTAGAAGTTAGCATTTACAAATATTAAAATGTGATTTTATTTTTCTAATTAAAACCTTGGACGATTACTAACGCTCAAACATCTCCGGATTTTGAATTTTTTGTTTCTTTGGCTTCTTAGCTGTAGAAAATGACTCCAAACAACAGCACTTCTTCCAAAGATGCTGTCCCAAGAGAGAAGAGAAAGATTGTTTTTGCCGATGAAGCTGGTGGAAAGCTATGTCATGTCAAATTCTTTGAAGTCAAAAGTAATTCTCCCTCACTCGGATGATGGCAAATAGTAACCCTGCTCGATTTTTTTTTTTGGTCTCGAGAGAATAGCATCCTGTACCTGTACACTTCTCTATGCTCAGCTCCTATGGATTTTTACTGTCAACTTGTATTTCAAGTATCAAAGATTATGTTTTAGTCCATGTATCAAGTTTGTTGTAGTCTCATGTATATATGTGATTGATATGTGAACTGCATACTGAAGTTTGCATTTTCTTTTGAGACTTTCTTTTGATGTAGGCTTATTATCCCGCTGTTGTTCTTGTTTTGAATTCTGAAAGGTAAATGTTATAATACTTCATAGGATATTAAACCAGCTGTTATTGATGGTAATGGAACAGAAACTGGTTATATAATTGTGACAACAATTGGTGGCAGAAACGGACTGAATAAAGAGGTGAAATTCGATGATTAGATATTTATTGCACTATGCTAAATTTAGTAAGCTTGTTGACAAGTTTTGTTAATAGATTTCATTCTTTGGTTATCAGACAATCAGTTACATGGCAGAGCGTGTTGTAGGGCAGGGATCTTTTGGAGTAGTTTTTCAGGTAAGGTTTTCCTTGTTGCCATGCTTGATTTTCATTCCGTTATGTAATAAAAATGGATTATGTGGGTTCACGTGTTTTTGGCGTTTCTTGATTCTTCTATAATGATCCTGTGCAGGCCAAATGTCTGGAAACTGGTGAGGCTATCGCCATAAAAAAGGTTCTTTGATTTTCTCTCTCTCTCTCTCTCTCTCTCTCACACACACACACACACACACACACAAAAACTAGAAAAAACACTCAATATGTTTATTTGTGTAAAAATATGTTGTGCCCATGTAAAATGAGAAGCTTTTGTGTTGTGCGCATGTAAAAATATGTTAATGACATACTTTTAGATTTTCCGGTAGACATATGCTAATTTAGAAGCTTTTTTGTTGTGCCCATGTAAAAATCAAATTATATATGATTTTCTATATGTTCAATGATGTTATTTTCTATTAAATAAATCAATCTTATTTACTTGTTGAATAATTAAATAGTTATTCTCATATCAAAATAATTGATATGAAGATTTGAATTTTGTTTTTTTGCTAGGAATATAAGTCAGGTGATACGCTATTTGATGCACAAGTTTTTGCTAAAACTTGAAAGCGCAAGCCTGGACGCAAATACCAAACTAATCCTGAAGTGATGAAGTTCAGAATTGTAAGTAATTGTTTTTTTAGTCAATTCCTTGAATCCATATTTTATCTGCCTCTGTCGACTAATTATTTTCATTTATTGATGTTGGTTTACTTTGTAGGCTACGATTAAGACCAAACTCAAGTCATCATCAGGACTTGATGGAATCGGCTGAAGCAAACCCCACCTTGCAAATTAATTTTGGTGAAATTTGTGCCACGATTTCTAGCGACACATTAGGAGATGATACTCCCATGACCGGCGGCCCCAGCGCTTAGACATCCACTTTCATATCTTTGTACCTTTTGAACTAGTGTGTTGGTTCTTTTATGGCGTTTATGTTATATTTTTGTTCTAGTACTTAATGTTGGAGTTGGCGGATATGGATTGATGTAATTGGTGGATGATGTAGTTTTAGTTTTGAACTAAAGTAGTTGGTGGTTTTATGATTGGATGTTTTTTTGAATTGGTTTGTTGGTATTTTTAATGGGAAATGCAATATTTAAATTTTATATTTTTATTTTTTTAAACTAAGGTGTTACCTTAGGTATAATATATATGTTACCAATGTTTGCATTGGCAACACACAGGGTGTTGCCGTTGGTTAAATAGGTGTTACAGTAGACTAACTAATGTTTGCATATTTTGTGGGCCCCACAAAATGGACCCCGGACAGTGGGCCCTACCCGTGGGCCCACATGTGGGCCCCGCTAAGATGGGGCCCACTGACGGGGCCCACTTTGTGGGGCCCACTTGATTTTCTTTATATTTTGTAAAATCATATAGTCTGTTGCAACACAAAATTGATGTTGATGTAGGATCCTCATGACGTTGCTGTAGAGTTCTTTGGTAACGAGTTACTCTATGTTAGCATAGGCTACTCATCATGTCGCCTTTGAGTCCAAAGGCTACTGCTCACAGAGCAACTTAGCTAAAGTGTTACCTTTGCCTATTTTGAGTCTGTGGCAACAAAAAACTGGGTCTAAGGTAACACAGTAATGTGGTTGCCAAAGGCCATTTATGGCATAGTGTGTAAATCTCTACGATCCAATGTGCCCAAGCCCTTGAATGATCCAACGTCGAAAATACAACGCCTCTACTTGCCACGCGCCGGAGAAACGAATGGCACGACAATCACCTTGCTATCCTCCAGGGATATGGCTAGAGCTAAGTGATGAAGCTATTGATTTGTGATTACAACACTCTAAGTGTATAAATCACTATCTCTCTTTAATTTCTTGATTTTCTCCAAGAACCACCAAGAAGAAATGAAGAAGAGGAAGAAGACTATGAAAAGAACACTTTTTTTCTTTCTCTCTCTCTCTCTCTTATTCACATATGGAATACAAGAATGGGTGGAGAGTGAGATTGTCAAGTCTTCTTCTTATTATAATTCCACCACCATGTGAACAACTCATGTCACATGAAGTCTTGTCCCACCAAGTCATTATCATTCATTTAAGAATGAAACAAAAGACAAGGGGAAGATAGGTGGAAAGAGAGGTGGGCGACCAAGATGAAAATCGGATGAGTTCGATTCGTTTCGGACTCCCGAGAGTCCAAATAGATAAACTCCGATTCTATTCCGATGTATTTATATCGATTAATTAATCCAATTAATTAATCATATCAAATATATAACAACATAATTAATTTCTCCAAGAAATAATTATATCCATGAATTAAATCAATTACCCAGTAATATATTTAATTCATTAGGCCGTAAATTAATTTATCCAATAAATCAATTTAAACATCCAATGTCCCAAATTTAGATATCCAATATCTAATATTCATAATGAGAGAATTAGCTTGATTCATTCCGTCGTCAATCCTATTGCGCGACTCGGAGTCTGCCTCTCAAAGAATGGGAGGAACCAAAGAGTAATAGCACCACCTAGCCAGCCTGGCGGCCTACACTATACCCAACTGAGAACGAATGATTGGGATCATTCAAGAACCATTTTGTCGTGAATACCAGTATACGTATAAACCCTTCTTTCAAATGTCCCGATCAAGTTATAGGGTCACGGTCAGTCAAACCCTATCTGTACTTGACGTTATGCATGCATTAATGCAAATCGAGATCGTCGAGCTCTCGTATATCTAATACAGCTAGCTCCAATGCTTTGGCCAAAGACTTATGATCTCATCCGCCATTAACCACATAGGACATATAACCCGCTCACTAACAGGAGAAAGGATTCTATCTTGGTATTCAGTAGGACCTGCTACTTGCCCGTCAAGATGCACGTCGAGGTTGACCCCCACCTTCCGGTTTACAGGGTCGAACTACTCTAATGAAAATCTTGACGTCACAAGCACATCCCTACTAAATCCTCAATTTGAAGGTTCACGAATACCTATCACAACCTTTCGATTCCGTCATTGACTGTCTCGGAGTAAAATCCGTGTGATGAATCGAGGGTGAGTCGGTTCGAGTATACTAATCCAATTAGCATACCTATAACGTGTGCTCCCACTAACCATTAGTGTTCGACAGGCACTCTCCATGTCAAAGAACATGTCATACAAGTCTTCACATAAACTTAACGCCCTGTCAAGTTGCATCTGTTGGGATTCCACAGAAAATAAATGCAGCGGAAGAATAAACGGAATCCCTAAGAGGATCGATCAAGTAACGTATATACGAAAAGAAAAATACGAAGATCAAGGAATCAAAGTCCCATACCTATGATGTCTCTGAAAAACCTTCGTATGATGATGATGATGATGATGAAGATCCCTTCGTTCCAAGCACCTAAAGCAAGATGCCTCTACTTCACACGCCGGAACTTGATGGAAAAATCGACAAGCTTCCTTTCTTCAAGAATGCGGCTAGGGAAGCTTGTAGGAATTTTCTCTCTCAATGTATTCTTCTTATATCTTGTCTCTAAGATCAAGATAAAGTTATCAACCTTACACTCTCTCTCTCTCAAATTCGTGATTTTGAGTTCTTGCAAGAAGAAGTTGTCCTCTCTCCTTTTTAAAGACTTTTATTTATAAAAAAAATGAAAGTCTACTTTTAACACATGATTGAGGGTATCAAATACACCTCACATATGTCACCTAGTGACATAAAATAAGTATAAAAGAGACAATAGAGGGAGGGGGGCGGCCTTAAGGGAAATTTCCAAGAAGACGGGTCGAATTTACTCGCTCGCAATCGGATGTTAGTCAAAACGAATCCCTCGTGTACCGGATGTTTGTCAAACGAATCCATTTTATTTCCAATGTGTTTGGACTAATTAATTAATCCAATTAATTAATTATATCAAACACAAATATATATTTCTCTAAGAAATATAATTTATGAATTAAAGTAATCACCCAGTAACCTACTTACAATTCATAAGACCGCTATTTGATTTATCCGATAAATCGAAATTAGATATCTAATATCTAATATTATAAGAGAGATTATTAATTCATATTTATCCATCAATGATCCTATTGCTCGACTCCATAGGTTCGTCTCAGTCGGCATTGGGAGGAACCAATGAGTGCGGGCAAAGACTTAGCCACTAGCGGGCCGCATCGTAAACCCCGATCGAGAACGAATGAACGAATCATTCCGTAACCATTATGTGGTGAATACTATATACGTATAGACCCTTCATCGATGTCGGCCAAGTCTTCGGGTCACGGTAAAGTCAAACCCTCATCGTTGACTAAACTCTATACATGTGTTAATGCAAATCAAGACCGACTGATTAATAGTGAATCTAAAACGACTATATCATAATGCTTTGGCCAAAGACTTATGATCTTATTTTCCATTAACCAGATAGACATTCGCCGCTCACTAACAAGATAGAATCCTTTCTTGGCGCACAAAGAAAGATCGCTACTCCGCCCGTATAGTCCGCACTTCGAGGTCGACTCAGCAATTAAGCAAATGAGTCTAACTACTCTAATGACAAACTAAACGTCACAGGCACATCTTCTACTGAACCCTCAAGTCAAAGGTCCACGTATACTATCACAACCTTTCGATTTGTCATTGACTCTCCGAGAGTGAATACCGTGTGACTGAATCGAGTATGAGTCGTGTTCGAGTATACTGGTCCCACCAATATACTTATAACTATGCTATCAAGACGTGCACACATCCTAGCATCAGTTATACAAGTCTTATTAAAACTTAATATCCTGTTAAGTTTTATCGACTTGCGAACTAGTTAAGCATTCGAGCTCTAAACACTTCTAGTGCCTATCTCCTTATCTCCATAAGGAGTAGAATGTTCACTCTCAAATGCAAGGACTATTATTCTATATACCAAATCACAATGCCAATGATATACAATAATATAGAAATAATAATTGCCTTATTAAATATAATATTCATAATTACAATACAATTGCTCTCACTCTCTCATCCTCTGAGTGGCATTCGAGGGCATATTCCTAACATCATCGACTTGCACTCAATGCCACAAACTATGGTATCTAATACCCATACTCTCCAGATGTCTCTCTAAGACCTTCTGAGATAGTGGCTTGGTAAGCGAATCAGCAACGTTATTTGTTGTGTCTACTCTCTGCAGTGTAACATTCCCATCCCGAACCATTTCTCTAACAAAATGATATTTTCTTGCAATATGTTTGGTGTTGTGGTGAGCCCTAGGCTCCTTAGCCTGTGCAACAGCTCCGTCGTTGTCACAAAACAGTGTCACGGGCTTCTCTGCGTTAGGAACCACTTGAAGTTCCTCAGTGAACTTCTTTATCCAAAAAGCTTCTTTAGTAGCCTCCGTGGCTGCCTGATATTCGGCTTGACATGTAGAGATAGCAGTCGAACTTTGCTTGGCACTTCTCCACGAAACTGTCCCACCATTCAGAGTAAAGATATACCCTGATGTGGACATCTGAGCATCCATGTCCCCCGAAAAATCTGAGTCTGTATAACCCATCACTCTTAGTTCTCCACCGCCGTATGTAAGAACCAAGTCTTTAGTCCTCCTTAGGTACTTAAGAATGTTCTTTACAAGATCCCAATGTTCTCGCCCGGATTTGATCAAACCGACTTACTACGCTCACAGCATAGGCAATGTCCAGTCTAGTGCAAATCATTGCATACATAAGGCTACCTACTGCCGAAGCATAAGGTACCATGCTCATTTCCTTTCTATCTTCCTCACTTTGAGGACACATCTCTAAGGAAAGTTTTGCACCATGTTGCATAGATAGAAACCCTCTTTTAGAATCTTCCATCCTAAATCGCTTCAGGATCTTTTCTATGTAGAGGGCTTGGGAAAGACCTAACATTCTTTTCGCTCTATCCGGTAGAGACGAATACCCAGAATATAGGTAGCTTCTCCGAAGTCTTTCATTGAGAACTCTTTAGAAAGCCAAGCTTTCACAGAACTGAGCATTCCTACGTCGTTTCCTATAAGTAGAATGTCATCTACATATAGTATTAAGAACGCAATTTTGCTCCCACTAGCCTTCCTGTAAATACAGGGCTCTTCTTCGTTTTGGACAAAATCAAACTCTTTGACTGTCTCGTTAAAACGAAGATTCCAACCCCGTGAAGCTTGCTTCAGTCCATAAATGCCACGCTGAAGTTTGCATACTTTATGAATATTGGTTTGAGATATGAATCCCTTAGGCTGTTCCATATAAATCTCCTCCTCGAGGAATCCATTTAGGAATGCCGTTTTCACACCCATTTGCCATATTTCATAATCTAAGTGGGCTGCTATAGCAAGTATCATGCGAATAGACTTAATCATAGCTACAGGCGAGAAGGTCTCGAAGTAATCGATTCCTTCTCTTTGGGAATAACCCTTTGCCACAAGCCTGGCCTTATAGGTATCAACCTTGCCATCTCCATCAGTCTTTCTATTATAGATCCATTTGTTTCCAATAGGCACTATGCCTTTTGGTCGATCTACTAAAGTCCAGACCTGATTAGCATGCATTGAGTCTATCTCAGCTTCCATAGCTTCTTGCCACATGGTGGAGTCAACGTCTACCATCGCTTGGTCGTATGTAGAAGGATCATTCTCTTGACTACTTTCTGTCATCTCATGGACACCCAGTTCCTCTTGATGCAGATAGCCATACCTCTCAGGTAATTGAGAAATTCTACTAGACTTGCGAGGTTGTATTTGTATTTCAGAAGGTTCGGTTCTTATATCTTGCATAGGTGTCTCATTTGGTGTTTCTTTTATTTCTTCCAAAGAAATATTTCTACCTGCCCCTCCTTCCTGAATAAACTGATCTTCGAGGAAGTGTGCTTGTATAGCAACGATGATCCTATGATCTTCGTGCATGTAGAATAGATATCCCATGGAATCCCCTAGATATCCTATGAAACGACCTTTCACAGACCTAATTTCCAATTTCTCTACTTTAGTCTTCTTGACATAAGCAGGGCATCCCCAAATCCTAATGTGATTAAGACTTGGTTTCCTACCTATCCACATTTCATGGGGAGTCTTAGGAATGGATTTGGAAGGACATCTGTTCAAGATATGCACAGCAGTAAGGAGCGCGTAACCCCACAGATAAATCGGTAGATCAGTATAGCTAAGCATGGAGCGAACCATGTCCAACAAGGTTCGGTTCCTTCTTTTTGATACACCATTTAATTGTGGAGTAGCTGGAGGAGTGAATTGTGACACTATTCCTAGTTTTTTTAAAAACTCATCAAATTCGGTACTCATGTACTCACCACTCCGGTCTGACCGAAGAGTCTTAACTAGGGCTTTAAATTCATTGAATTTATCAAAAGCTTCAGACTTATGTTTCATTAAGTACACGAATCCATACCTGGTATGGTCATCAGTGAATGTAATGAAATACTGAAAGCCGTCTCGTGCCACTTCAAAAGGGCCACAGACGTCGGTATGGATCAATCCAAGTTTTTCAGCAGCTCTTTCAAAAGTCCTCAAGGGTAACTTAGTCATTTTGCCTTGAAGGCAAGATTCACAAGTTGGATAGGGATCTGATCCCAATGGACCCGTAAGCCCATCTTTCTCCATTTTATGAACCTTGGTCTGACCGATATGATCAAGTCTAAGATGCCACTTAAGTGCTTGGTTCGTTTCATCCCTACCACGCTTCCTAGTTATAGTGTTCACAATTGTCTTATTCTTTAAATTTAAATGGTATAAACCATTTAATAATGTAGCAGTACCAACCAATTTATTTCTGAAATAAATACGACAGGACCCATCTCCAATAAAGAAGTGAAATCCCTTTCGGTCCATGACCGGAATTGATACAATATTCTTGTGCCGCTTGGGCAAAACAAGTACATCATCTAAAGTGAGAATAAAACCAGATTCTAAATCTAACATAAGAGATCCGATATCAGAAGCCTCGACACTATGCCCACTTCCGACGGTGACCATCACCTCCCCGAATCCAGCCTTCCTACTGCTCCAGATCCCGATTCATTGTACAAATGTGAGAACTCGCACCGAATCAAGTATCCAAAAGTAGAATATACGATTCTGTAACAATTTGTTTCTAAAACCAGTAGTTCCGTACCTGAAGGCGCATTACGGTCAATCTTTGGACAATACCTCTTCCAGTGGCCTAGCTCACAGCAGTTGAGGCATACATCCGTTTTCTTGGCCCCTTTGCTCTTTTGAACCATTGGGGCCTTGCTCCTTCCCTTGTCGATCTTGGCTATCGGACCTAACTGCTTCTTGTTCTTTTTCTTCTTATTCTTGGACTTCCAAGTCTTAGAAGAAATCACAAGTGCATCTTCCTTTCCCTTTGTCTTCATCTGAGACTGGCACGTCGCTTGTTCATTAGCCCTAAGTTACATGCAATCTCATTGCAGTCGAAGTTCATGACAAATTGGGAAAAGGAGTCGGGAAGTGACTGCAGGATAAGGTCAGTTTGGAGAGATGCATGCATCTGAAAATCAAGAGCTTCCAATCTCTCAATCATCGACATCATCTTGAGGACATGGTCCCCAACCCTCTCTCCTTCCTTCATCCCGCGCCGAATAATTGCTTTGATATCTCATATCTAGCGGTTCGCTATGCTCTCCATAGAGCTCAGCCAAAGTGCGCTAAGATGGCTCGTGAAGACGTCATCTTTTCATGGGCACGTTGAAGCTCATTGGTCATTGAGCTCGACATGTACCTCGCACTCTTATGTCGTCTTTACCCATTTCTCATGGGCATCGACATCTTCCCGATTGGCTCGGGTTCTGCAGAGCCGCCGGGATGTCCGCCCAAGACGTATCCCAAAGATTTCCATTGTTAGGACAATCCTCAAGTTCCGGCTACCCACATAGTTCGACTACCAGACGTTCTTTTCAAGTAGTATAGCGAGTGGGTTCATTGTCATATTGAGAGTTTTGTTAACTGCAGAGAATAATTTGAGATTCGTTAGTGATTATTTAATTATGATCCGAGTAAAGAATTTAAGGAATTTCGTTATTCATAACTCGGCTCCCACTATTTTATCGGCATTTACACACTCCCATGTTAAATCCGGAAGTCTTGGGTGACTTCATAGTGGTGATCGATTTCATTACAAAGTTTAATAGAGGGCAACCCATACGGTTTATATTCTATTATTCTTTATAAAGTGGTGTCTAATACCAACCCATCTAATGGATGATTCGATCTTCTTTTACCCCTAGTTCACTTGCCCTCAACCCATTCGGTTTCTATGGCTCGCTGAACTATCTAAGTTTAAACCGTCAACTCCTATTAGTCTGACAATTGAATCTTACCCGGCAACCCATACGGTTTATAGGGGTTTGATTTGTCACAACCAAAGGCATCTAATACACTCTAGGAATTTATCAACTTTCCCCAAAAATATTACCCCGACATACTCGGAAGAATAATATTCCGGTTTAGATTTCAATTTTCCATGAGTTTGACGGAGGGTAGGAACCTCGTAACCTTTATAACTTAGTGTTTGTAAGTGGGAGTATTAACGCGATTATATATTACACTTTGCACATTAATCCGTTTATAAGCGCGGTTTGTGGTTTGTCAATCATTCAAAATGAAAAACAATAAATAGCAACCTAGTTACTACCAACATATAGCTCATGGACTTTTTCCTAAGTATTGGGCCAAGCCAAATAAAGAAAGAAAAATACGGATTGATTCTTCGTCTTCTAGTCGGTCGTCTTCGGTCTTCGTCATAGCCATATGAATAATTACATCATTGAACAATACGTCCTATTATACATATTTTCTAGTAAAAATAAATAGGCTCAAAATGGCCTTTACAACCATATCGAATCGAACAAATCAACAACTAAGTCCACGAGCTATATCACCATCACATAAGGCATTCCATACAACATGTAACGGTAAATGAAATTAAATAATCAATTAATATATTAATCCAATTAATATAAAAATTAATATATTTAATTTCTACAATATTAATCAAATTAATATTTATAATCGTCATTTTAATCCGTTCAAAGTAATCCGGCCAAAACAATATTCTCGTCTAATAATTTCCCTTAATAAAAATATATTCCAAATATTTTATTAAATCCAATTAAATCCAACTTAAATTTCGGAAATTATTACAACAAAATATAAACACAAATGGAGTCCGGAAAATCCAGATCGTGCCCACCACGGCCCGATTCAAAATCGGGCCGAAAACCCGAGAACCGCCCGACCGAAGTCACTCGCCATCGCCGGCAGCCGGCCGAGCAACTGAGCCTACCGAGTCACTCTTGGCCGCCACGCAGCTAGCCCAAGAGCTGCTGCCGCAAGGCGTCTTCGTATGTATTCGTGTTTAACCCCCATTTTTATCATTTTTTCGACTCGCTTCGAAAACGAAAAAGTTTCTTAACTTCATGAAGAACTTATAAATCAACAAAAATCAAATTTTTTAGATTTATAATTCACATAAAATAGTCGAAACTTGACTTACTACGAACGATTAAATTTCTTCGATTATATCTATTATGATTCTAAATCATAAACATCATCAAATAACATTCCAAATGTAAAGATGATCGTATATATGATATATTTAACCTCGTTCCGATACCACTGTTGGGATTCCACAGAAAATAAACGCAGCAGAAGAATAAACAGAATCCCTAAGAGGATCGATCAAGTAACGTATATACGAAAAGAAAAATACGAAGATCAAGGAATCAAAGTCCCATACCTATGATGTCTCTGAAAAACCTTCATATGATGATGATGATGATGATGATGAGCCCTTCATTCCAAGCACCTAAAGCAAGATGCCTCTACTTCACACGCCGAAACTTGATGGAAAAATCGACAAGCTTCCTTTCTTCAAGAATGCGGCTAGGGAAGCTTGTAGGAATTTTCTCTATCAATGTATTATTCTTATATCTTGTCTCTAAGATCAAGATGAAGTTTTCAACCTTACACTCTCTCTCTCTCAAATTCGTGATTTTGAGTTCTTGCAAGAAGAAGTTGTCCTCTCTCCTTTTTAAAGATTTTTATTTATAAAAAAATGAAAGTCTACTTTTAACACATGATTGAGGGTATCAAATACACCTCACATATGTCACCTAGTGACATAAAATAAGTATAAAAGAGACAATAGAGGGAGGGGGGCGGCCTTAAGGGAAATTTCCAAGAAGACGGGTCGAATTTACTCATTGTAATCTGGATGTTCACCAAAACGAATCCCTCGTGTACCGGATGTCTGTCAAACGAATCCGTTTTATTTCCAATGTGTTTGGACTAATTAATTAATCCAATTAATTAATTATATCAAACACCAATATTTATTTCTCTAAGAAATATTATTTATGAATTAAAGTAATCACCTAGTAACCTACTTACAATTCATAAGGCCGCTATTTGATTTATCCGATAAATCAAAATTAGATATCTAATATCTAATATTATAAGAGAGATTATTAATTCATATTTATCCATCAATGATCCTATTGCGCGACTCCGTAGGTTCGTCTCAGCCGACATTGGGAGGAACCAATGAGTGCGGGCAGCATTTAGCCAGCCTAGCGGGCCGCACTGTAAACCCCGACTGAGAACGAATGAACGAATCATTCCAGAACCATTATGTCGTTAATACTATATATGTATAGACACTTCATCAGATGTCCCGGTCAAGTCTTCGGGTCACGGTAAAGTCAAACCCTACTGTTGACTAAACTCTATACATGTGTTAATGCAAATCAAGACCGAATGATTAATAGTGTATCTAATACGACTATATCAGAATGCTTTGGCCAAAGACTTATGATCTTATTTGCCATTAACCGTATAGGTCATTCGCCTGCTCACTAACAGAAGATAGAATCCTTTCTTAGCGTACAGCAAAGACTGTTACCTGCCCGTATAGTCCGCACTTCGAGGTCAACTCAGCAATTAAGCAAATGAGTCTAACTACTCTAATGACAAACTAAACGTCACAGGCACATCTTCTACTGAACCCTCAAGTCAAAGGTCCACGTATACTATCACAACCTTTCGATTCGTCATTGACTCTCCAAAAGTGAATACCGTGTGACTGAATCGAGTATGAGTCGTGTTCGAGTATACTGGTCCCACCAATATACTTATAACTATGCTATCAAGACGTGCACACATCCTAGCATTAGTTATACAAGTCTTATTAAAACTTAATGTCCTGTTAAGTTTTATCGACTTGCGAACTAGTTAAGCATTCGAGCTCTAAACACTTCTAGTGCCTATCTCCTTATCTCCATAAGGAGTAGAATGTTCACTCTCAAATGCAAGGACTATTATTCTATATACCAAATCACAATGCCAGTGATATACAATAATATAGAAATAATAATTGCCTTATTAAATATAATATTCATAATTACAATACAATTGCTCTCACTCTCTCATCCTCTGAGTGGCATTCGAGGGCATATTCCTAACATCATCGACTTGCCAATGATTAAGTATTTGAGCTATAAACCTTTCTAATGCTGACCCCCTTATCTAATAAGGAGTGGAATGTTTTGCTCTCAAATACACGGACTAGTTTCTTTATATATATTTACGAGTCAGGAACGCCAGTAACTTCCAGTAAATAAAGAAACATCCACTGCCTAATAAAGAAACATCCATTGCCTTTCTAGTCAGGAACGCCAGTAACTTCGAGGGCATACTTCCAATAGATTTCTAGGTCAACGAAAGGTTCGATAGGAGTTGGTGGATCTATGATGGACAGTTGTTGGATGTTCTGAGAAAGGTCTTCTACTCCTATAGGATCATGGTGAGGTTCATCGAACACTACATAAACTGATTCCTCAAATGTTAGCTTCCTTTTATTGAAGATCCTGTAAGCTTTGCTAACAGAGGAATATCCTACAAATATCCCTTCATCCGATTTCTCATCGAAGGTTCTAAGTTGATCCTTACCGTTGTTCAAAACGTAACATCGGCATCCAAATATGTGAAAGTACGAAACTAAAGGAGTTTTGTTGTTCCATACCTCGTATGCTGTTTTGTTGTGATGCTTGTTGACGATACAGCGGTTTTGTGTCTAGCACGCTGTATTGGTGGCTTCGCCCTAGAAACAATGTGGCAACTTGCTTGCGGCAATCATTGTCCTTGTTGCTTCCTTCAGCGTCCTGTTCTTTCGCTCGGCAACATCATTTTGTTGAGGTGTACGGGCAGCTGAGTATTCGTGCTGTATCCCATTTTCCAAACAGTATTGCTCTATAAAGCAGTTAGTGAATTCTGTACCTCTGTCGGAACGAATGGACACGATACTCGACCCTTTTTCATTTTGAAGATTTCTCAGGTGCTCGGGGAGCTTTGATGTTGTTTCCTTCTTCTTGCTTAGGAAAATTGTCCAAGCATACCTATAATAATCATCAACATTAACGAGACAGTATTTCTTACCTCCCAAACTTACCGGGTCTACGGGACCATAGAGATCCATGTGTAGCATTTCCATCACTCTGTGGGTTGAAAGGTAGGATTTGCTTCTCAGGGTGGTCTTGATTTGCTTGCCTTTCTGACAGGGTCCACAAACGCTGTCTTTCTGGAATGAAACATTTGACAATCCTCTAACCATTCCCTGTCTGGAGAGTTTGTTGATAGTCTTGAAGTTCATGTGTGACATCCTTTTGTGCCATAACCAGCTTAGATCTGCAGTGCCTTTGGCAACAAAACAAGGAATTGCGGAGCTCGTATGCATACAGTCAGCAATATACATATTACCTGATCTGCTTCCTGTGAGCACAACTTCTTTGGTCAGGATGTTCTTAATGTTAGGAGTATGCCCTCGAATGCCACTCAGAGGATGTTGAGTGGGGGAATTGCACTTGTAATTATGTAAATCAATTATATAAGGCAATGAATGTTTCTTTATTTACTAGTAGTTACGGGCATTCCTAACTCGTAAATATACATGTAGAAACTAGTCTGTGTATTTGAGAGCAAAACGTTCCACTCCTTATTGGATAAGGGGGTCGGCACTGGAAAGGTTTATAGCTCAAATACTTAATCGTTCGCAAGTCAATGAAACTTGACTGGGCGTTAAGTTTATGTGAAGACTTGTATGACGTGTTCTTTGACAAGGAGAGTGCTTGTCGAACACTAATGGTTAGTGGGAGCACACGTTATAGGTATGCTAATTAGATTAGTATACTCGAACCGACTCACCCTCGATTCGTCACACGGATTTCACTCCGGGACAGTCAATGATGGAATCGAAAGGTTGTGATAGGTATTCGTGAACCTTCGACTTGAGGATTTAGTATGGATGTGCTTGTGACGTCAAGATTTTCATTAGAGTAGTTCGACCCTGTAAACCGGAAGGCGGGGGTCAATCTCGACGTGCATCTTGACGGGCAAGTAGCAGGTCCTACTGAATACCAAGATAGAATTCTTTCTCCTATTAGTGAACGGGTTATATGTCCTATGCGGTTATTGGCAGATGAGATCATAAGTATTTAGCCAAAGCATTGGAGATAGCTGTATTAGATACACGAGAGCTCGATGATCTCGATTTGCATTAACGCATGCATAGCGTCAAATACAGATGGGGTTTGACTGACCGTGACCCTATAACTTGATCGGGACATTTGAAAGAAGGGTTTATACGTATACTGGTATTCACGACAGAGTGGTTCTTGAATGATCCCAATCATTCATTCTCAGTTGGGGTACAGTGTAGGCCGCCAGGCTGGCTAGGTGGTGCTACTACTCTTTGGTTCCTCCCATTGCTGACTGAGACGGACCTACCGAGTCGCGCAATTGGATTAACGACAGAATGAATAAAGCTAATTCTCTCATTATGAATATTAGATATTGGATATCTAATTTTGGAACATTGGATGTTTAAATCGATTTATTGGATAAATTGATTTACGGACTAATGAATTAGATAAACTACTGGGTGATTAATTTAATTCATGTATATAATTATTTCTTGGAGAAATTAATTATATTATTTTGTATTTGATATGTTTAATTAATTGGATTAATTAATCGATATAAATACATCGATACGGAATCGGAGTTTATCTGTTTAGACTCGCGGGAGTCCGAAACGAACTGAACTTGTCCGATTTCTACATGGGCCGCCCCCCACTTTTCCACCCATTTTCATATGGACCCTTGTTCCATTCTTTAATGGTTGATCATTGAGGTGGTGGGGCTTTGATTCTCATAATAATGAGATGTGCATGTGGAGAGTTGAATAAATGAAGATGAAGACATCTCTCACTATTGATTCCAAGCCATTTTCCAACGTAAGTTTTGAGAGGAAAGAGAGAGAGAAGTCATCTTCATCATCTTCTTCTTTATTCATCAAACTCTTGATTTTTTCTTGGAGAAAAATTGAGAAATAAAAGAGAGTAAGATTAAAACACTTAGAGTGTAGTAATCTTTACATATATAGCTTCATCACTTAGCTCTAGCCGTATCCTAGGAGGATAGCAAGGTGATCGTCATTTCGGTCGTTTCTCCGGTGCGTGGCAAGTAGAGACGCGGTGCTTTGTTGTTGGATCGTTCAAGGGCTTGAAGCGGAATAGATTCGTAGAGATCAAGCAAAGCTTAGGGAATAGCTCAAGAGAAGGTTATCCATCTAATCAACGGACTACAAGGGTGAGTTTCTATATCTCTTGTGAATTCGTTTTTGATATTCGTATATATGTAGCTCGATCGATCCTCGTAGGGATTCAGATCGAATTAATTTTCGTTTTACCGCTTCCGCTGGGCCTTCGTTTTAGGCACCGAATCCCAACAGTGGTATCGGAGCGTAGGTCTTGCGATCGTATATACGATATTAGCATTTGGAATGCTTGATTAGATGGTGAATGATTTGAAATCATTTTAGTCATAATCGTGGTATATGTTTTTACGTTCGTTGTAGTTATATTTTTCGTAAGTTTATGCCTAAATATAAATCTTAATTTCTTGGAAATATGATTTATATTGAAGATATGAATGTTGGAGAATATAGATATTGGATATCCGGTCGAAAAACTAGCCCCAAAATGTCGTTGGACGGTCCGGGAGGGGTCCGGGAGGCGAGGCGCGGCCTGTGGCTCGGGGCCGCGGCCTGTGGCTGTGCGGCCGGCCTGGCAAACATCAGCGGGCCGCGGCTGTGCTCTAGGGGCAGCCGCTCGGGGCAGCTGGCAGCCAGCGGCGGCCGAGCGTGACTCGGCCATGCCAGGCCTGTCTGCCGGCAAGCTGCCGAGGGTGACTCGGTTAGGCAGGCCTGTTTTCACCCCGGCTCGATTTTCCGTGTATTCTTGAAAATTAATCTCCCACATGTTAAATTGGATTTAATATGATTAAAATGATTTATGGTATTTCATTTTATAATGGAAATTTGATTAATTGGAATATTTATGGTCGACCGAATTATTTTGAACGTTATCATATTACCGAGTGTGAATCGATTGGATCGGTTCGTATTGTTGATTGGATCAATGTATCTCTACGCTTTTCATTTATTTAGTATTTATTGGATGAATGCTTTTGAATGGGGATGTGGTTCGTGGACTTAGTTTTTGAATCGTTCGTTTTATTCGATTGGGTTGTAAAGGCCATTTTGAGCCTATTTATTTTACTAGAAAAATTTGTATCTAGGATGCAATTCTCAATGTAAAATTTATATGTGATGACGAAGACCGGAGAAAGATCCATTTCAAGAAGACGAAGATTCAAGATGAAGACTTGTAATTAGATTACGGAGTTTTTGTTTTCTAGGAACAGTCCATGAACCACATGTTGGTAGCAACTAGGTTGTGAATGGTTGTTTCATATTGTATGAATGCCACAAACGCGTTTAAACGATTAATGTGCAAAGTGCAACGTTAATCGCGAAAATTCTCCCACGATAAATTATTAAGTTTATAAGGTTTCAAGGTTTTCCTTCCCTCCATCGAGTTTTCGGGAAATTGAAATCCAAACCGGATGTGCTATGCTTCCGAGTTATCGGGGTAGTCGTTCGGGGAGGACGGATAAATTACCGGGAGCGCATTGGATGCCTTCGGTTGGAGCAAATTTTATCCCTAGAAACCCGATAGGTTGCCGGATAAGATTCAATTGTGAAACTGATTTGCGTCGATGGTATAAACTTAACTTGTTCACGAACCATAGAAACCGTATAGGTTGAGGGGAGTGAACAAGGGGAAAAAGAAGATCGAATCATCCATTAGATGGGTTGGTGTTGGACACCACTTTATGAAAATTAATAGACTAGAAACCTGTTCGGTTGCCCTCTATTAAGATTTATAAGGAACTCGATCACCACTATGAAGCAGAGCGACGATACTTCCGGATTTCACATGGAAGTGTGTTATTCCGATAAAAATAGTGGGAGCTGGGTAACAAGAATAGAAAAGACCTTAATTCTATACTTAGAACATAATTGAATGAGTCACTAATTAATCTGTTATACTTAATGCAGACAAATCTCAATATGACAATGAATCCACTCGCAATTCTACTCGAAAATAACACCTTGAACGGACCTAACTTTGTGGATTGGCTCCGCAATCTGATGATTGTCCTCAGTATAGAGGCACTGGGATACGTCTTGGAGAGGGACATTCCGGCGCCTCCTGTGCGGACCCAAGCCAATCAGGAAGAGATTGAAAACCACGAAAAGTGGGTTAAGGATGACGTGAAAGTCCGTGCTTATATGATGGCTTCCATGTCTAATGAGCTTCAGAGTGCTCATGCGAAAATGACTTCTGCTAGGCAGATTCTATCTCACTTAACCGAACTTTATGGTGAGCATAGCAGAACTGCTAGATATGAGATATCCAAGCAACTGTTCGGTGCAAGGATGAAGGAAGGTGAGAAGGTTGGGGAACACGTCCTCAAAATGATATCCATGATCGAGAGATTGGAGGCTCTTGATTTTAAAATGGATACTTCTCTCCAAACCGACCTCATCCTACAGTCTCTCCCTGATTCCTTCTCACAGTTTGTTATGAACTTCAACTGCAATGAGATTGCATGTAATTTAGCTGGGCTAATGTGTAATACCCGGTTGTAATTCATTCATTATCATTCAGTAATTATCAGTCTATAATTGTCACTCAGTAATTTCACTCATTATTAACCACTCATCATTCATAATTCATTCATTTGCGTTCACTGTTGGCATGTTGTAACCGTATATCAGTTACTGATCGTCATTTCATCTCCGTTTATAGATCGAGACGGGAGTATTATCATTTTGATCGTGATTGGTAGTCTTGTACTGGGAGTATCATCTTTGGCATGTGTTGGACTTGTTCACTTTCACATTCGTATGATATGTCGGATCATTCATCAGTCGTAGCGAGGAATCGGAGTTATCGGATTTTTCACCTTGTCCAGCAACGAGTTACGGCCGTAAGGATTGTAGGTTACGGCCGTAACAAGTGTTCATTGTTTTCAGGCCATTTTGGACAAATGGGACTTATGGCCGTAAGGTTTCGGAGTACGGCCGTAAGTTGAGCAGGTACGGCCGTAAGGCTTGGTCGGTTACGGTCGTACGTGTCCAGCAGGCTGCCCAGGCATTTTTGGCCGAAGGCGAGTTACGGCCGTAAGAAGGGTAGGATACGGCCGTAAGTGGTATTCGTATATTTCAGGTTTTTTCGGACGGGAGGGACTTACGGCCGTAAGGGTTGCGGCATACGGCCGTAAGACGAGGAAGGTACGGCCGTAAGGCTTGGCCGGATACGGCCGTACGCTACAGGCAGGGTGCCTGGTCATTTTCGACGAAGGGGGCTTACGCCCGTAAGTTTGGCCGGATACAGCCGTATCATCCGAGTTACGCCCGTAAGGTGTGCGGGTACGGCCGTAAGGATGTCGGCAGATGTTTTAGACGAGGGCGAGTTACGCCCGTAAGTCAGGAGCGGATACGGTCGTAAGGCTGTCGGCAGGTATTTGGACAAAGCCGAGTTACGGCCGTACGAGTTGGCCGGTTACGGCCGTAAGGCCGTTGACCTGGGATGTTACGGCCGTAAAAAGGCCGAGTTACGGTCGTAACTTCCGGCAGTTTATAAGGACTCGGCCAGGACTTTTTCTTCATTTTCACCCTTTTCTTCCATCTTGTCCGAGAGAGAGAGCTTGAGGGAGGGTTTTTCCTTCATGAATCACTTGAGTACCTGATTTTCTTCATCTTCATTCGTTTGGGAAGCTTGGATACTCAATTTTACTCGTGTTCATCGGATCGAAGTGGTTGGATCTTTTAGAGGTAATTTCTTCAACATCTTGGATTTCGATTTTGTGTTGTGATATGTTGTTTTGGACGTTATAATCATGTTATATGAAGGGATATGCATATGATTATGAGTTTGTATAAAGATTCATTGGATTGTTGAGGGATTATTCGAGAACACTTTGAATATTGAGTTGGATTTGGGGGTTTTCGATTAATCGTTATTGTAATCACGATTTTGGATCTTCATAATGGATTATTGATCGTATTGAAGATGTTTTGTTGGTTTAAAACACTTCTTGGGGATTTGATATTGGTATTATTGAGTTTTGGTTGTTAACAATCGAAGTTTGGCCACATAGTGTTCAATATAATGCCCCAATGAACTTGGTTTAGTCGTATCAACGTTTTGAGTTCGTTAGTTTCGTGTTTGATTCGTATGTTGAATGGATTGTTGGTAATTGTGTTATTCAAGGTTGTTCGAGCGACCGATATCTCAATTAGGACGTTGTTCGTGGAAGGGTAATTGTCACCGGTGTTGTGTAAGTAAATTCTTACTCGGTTAAGAGGATATTCATTACTTTTGTTGTTGTTCATTCATAATCATAACTCATTCATCATTGTATTAACCGTATTGAGACTTGTAATTATCGAATAATC
The DNA here is from genome assembly GCA_033398695.1 of Orobanche coerulescens. NCBI lineage: Eukaryota > Viridiplantae > Streptophyta > Magnoliopsida > Lamiales > Orobanchaceae > Orobanche > Orobanche coerulescens. The sequence continues at coordinate 112,015,045 of CM065817.1, read as the reverse complement.
ATTTCATTCACGAGGAACGGCGGTTCCAATCATTTCATTGGGTTATCAATCACTTCACTATTATTTTCGTCTCGCTGAGTCATTCTTGACCTTGTCGAATTATTATCCATTGATATTCATTGTGGTCATTTTCGTTCATATGACCTTCTGGGTTCATATTGCGTGGCTGGGTGCGGATGTGTGGATTTTTTAGTCGGGCACGCGATGGCCATGTATTGGGAGTGATACATTGGGCTGTGCACACGGTAACGATTACCTCCGTGAGACTAATTAGGTACAAGGACGGGTGTGTCCGGTCATCTGTCTTGTACACTTGCACAGAACACTACGGGCGTACTATGATACTCCTTTTCAGTGTAATTCATAATTAAGGATATTTCATAACTTCAGATGTATCATGATTGTGTATTTTCAACCCTTGAGGATTGTTGTTACGTATGGCGACCCGTTGGGGATTTTGTTTTCAGGTCACGGCTAGGCAAAGGCACGGGAAGAGCATGTTGACAGCGAGGAGTCCCAGTGATACTAGTAGGGGCCCCCAGTCATTCCGGTTATTTCAGTCATTCAGTCATTTCCGTCATTTGTATTTTCCGCTGCAAATTCCGTTTCAGATGTTTATTTATTCAGGGTGGTGTATTTTATCTTCATATAAAATATACTAGTATTCTGTGTTGTCCTGGTGTATTGTACTTAAGCTCCTCATCGGAGTATTTGGTAATATAATGTGGTTCGGTACTACAATTATATTATTTAATTCATCAGTTTTCATTCGCCTGGTGGGTCCCAGTCGGGGGTCCACGGCACTGTAATATCCACCTAGTTTGGGGTGTTACAGAGTTGGTATCGGTGAGTGGTTTTGAATACTACCTTCCGAGTCATGTCTCATTTGAAATCATCGTCATCGGACTAATATCATTGGACTTTCGCGTCACGTGTGACCTGTGCAAATGCCGAGCCAATCAGACCAAGAACTGTAAGATTTCTAACGCCATGGTATAATTTCTGGCAATAATCATTCATTCATAATTCATCAGTTAACAATCCTCAAACATCATTTTCATTTTGACCAGGATGGTCATTTTAACTCATTAATCGCTCAATTCATTTCATTACTCAGTTGTTGACCTGGAAGATCATATCATTAATCTTGTTAACTTATTCAAGATAATCATTTCAAGAATTTCATCAGATAATCATGTCACCTCAGTTAATCATTCATGTAATCACTGTGTTAGAGCGTGTGTGCTCATTTTCATCATCTCATGTCATAATCATAACGTGATATTCATGCGGAAAACATAATCATCATGTGACTTTCCTACTTCAGTATGGAGAGAGCAAGAAGAGGACGAGGAGGACGAGGCCGTGGTGCGGGCCGAATCCCGAGAGCTCATGTGAATACACGTGCGAACGCAAGGAATAATGCTAACTCATCGAGCAGCGACGCTGCCACTCATTCACCTGGACGTGATCATTCACTATCGGGGAGTCGTACCCGGGACACACCTCAGTCAGAAGGTGTTCGGGTTGACCCACTCGCTTTTATGCAGGGCATGATGGCCCAAATGACGCAGATGGCACAACTGATGGAGACGATGCATAACTCAGCTAATCAATATCAACAGGCTCCTCCGCCGCCACCTCAGAGGCAAGAGAGGAATGTGAGCAGTATCATCGGCGACATCTCTCGCCAAAGGCCACCTACTTTTGAAGGGTCATCTGAGCCGGCGGACATTGTTCATTGGCTCGAACATTTCCAGAAATTATTTGCTCTTGTGATTTCTTCTGGACCTCGGAGGTCTAAGAACAAGATGAAAAAGACCAAGAAGCAAACTGGACCACAAGTTAAGGACCTTAAGGGTAAGGGCAAGTCCCCGATGGTTCCGAAGAACAAGAAGAAGAAGAAGGATGCTTGTCTCAAGTGCGGTGCGCTGGGCCACTAGGCTAGAGACTGTCTGATTCTTCATGGCACTTCAGGTACAGAACTTTTAATTTTGGAAACAAATTGTTCTGCTACTGTATTTTCTACTTCCTGGATACTGGATTCTGGAGCTAGTTCTCATATTTGTACCGTGAATCAGTATCTGGAACAAAGTAGGAAGCTTGGAGCTGGAGAAGTTATCATCACAGTCGGAAGCGGGCATAGTGTCGAGGCGACCGACATAGGATCACTTCTTTTGGGTTTAGAATCCGGCTTTATTTTGACTTTAGAAGATGTACTTGTTTTGCCCAAGGGGCACAAAAACATTGTATCCATTCCGGTCATGGACCGAAAAAGCTTTTCATTTTTCATTGGTGATGGTTCCTGCAAAATTTATTTTAGAAATAAACTAGTAGGTACTGCTACATAGTTGAATGGATTGTATCATCTAAATCTCAGCAACAAAGTAGTTGTGAATACTATAACTAGAAAATGTGGTAGGGATGAAACCAATCAAGTTTTAAAATGGCATCTTAGACTTGGTCATGTTGGTCAGACCAAGGTTTACAAGATGGAAAAAGATGGACTTATGGGTCATTGGGATCAGATCCCTTTCCTAATTGTGAATCTTGCCTTAAAGGCAAAATGACTAAGTCCCCCTTCACAGGGACATATGAAAGAGCCGCTGATAAACTGGGATTAATCCATACTGATGTTTGTGGTGCTTTGGAAGCAGCACGTGACGGATATCAATATTTCATTACGTTTACAGATGATCATACCAGGTATGGTTATGTATACTTAATGAAACATAAATCCGAGGCCTTTGAGAAATTACAGGAATTCAAGGCCCTAGTCGAGAAACAAACTTGTAATCATATCAAAGCACTTCGGTCGGACCGAGGTGGAGTATATGAGTACGGAGTTTGACGAGTTCCTTAAGGAACATGGAATAGTTTCACAACTAACACCTCCAGGTACTCCTCAGTTAAATGGTGTGTCAGAAAGAAGTAACCGGACCTTGTTGAACATGGTCCGTTCCATGCTGGGCTATATTGACTTGCTGATTTACCTGTGGGGTATACACTCCTGACTGTCGCTTACATCTTGAATAGGTGTCCTTCCAAATTCATTCCTAAAACTCCACATGAGATGTGGGAGGGAAGGAAACCAAGTCTTAATTATATTAGGATTTGGGCATGTCCCGCCTATGTCAAGAAGACTAAGGTGGAAAAGTTGGAAGCTAGGTCTGCAAAGGGACATTTCATTGGATTCCCGTCTGGGACGATGGGATATCTATTCTACATGCCCGAAGATCGAAAGATCATTGTTGCTTTACAAGCACACTTCCTGGAAGATGAGTTCATTCAGGAAGGCGGAGCAGGTAGAAGTATTTCTTTAGAAGAATACAATGAAACACCTCGGGAGACACCTGTACAAGAAACTAGAACCGAACTTTCTGAAACACAAGTACAACCACCTCGTAAGTCTAGTAGGGTGTCTCATTTACCTGAGAGGTATGGTCTTGTGCACTTGGAGGAGCTGGGTCTCCATGAGGTTCCAAGTGATAGCCAAGAGACCGACCCGACGACCTATGACCAAGCGATGGTGGATGTATACTCCGCGAAATGGCGTGAAGCTATGGAAGCTGAGATAGACTCGATGCATGTCAATCAGGTCTGGACTCTAGTAGACCGCCCCAAGGGCATAGTACCTATTGGGAATAAGTGGATCTACAAGAGAAAGACTGATGGTGATGGCAAGGTTGACGCCTATAAGGCCAGGCTTGTGGCAAAGGGTTATACCCAAAAGGAAGGGATCGATTACCACGATACCTTCTCGCCCGTAGCCATGATCAAGTCTATTCGCATGATGCTTGCTATAGCTGCCTACCACGATTATGAGATATGGCAAATGGACATAAAGATGGCTTTCCTTAATGGATTCCTCGAGGAGGAAATCTATATGGAGCAGCCTAAAGGTTTTGTGTCCGAAGTCGATATTCAGAAAGTGTGCAAGCTTCAGCGTTCCATTTATGGACTAAAGCAAGCGTCGCGTAGTTGGAACCTTCGTTTTGACGAGGCAATCAAAGAGTTTGATTTCGTGCAAAATGAGGAGGAACCTTGTGTATACAAGAGGGTTAGTGGGAGCAAGATCGCATTCTTAGTACTATATGTAGATGACATTCTACTAATAGGAAATGATGTGGGAATTCTCAGTTCTGTGAAAGCTTGGCTTTCGAGTAATTTCTCCATGAAAGACTTGGGAGAAGCTACCTATATTCTTGGTATTCGACTCTACCGGGATAGAGCGAAGAGAACAATAGGTCTTTCCCAAGCCCTCTATATAGATAAAATCTTAAAGCGATTTAAGATGGATGATTCTAAAAGAGGGTCCCTACCGATGCGACATGGAATAAAACTCACCTTGAAGATGTGTCCTCAAAGTGAGGAACAACGAAAGGAAATGAGTAATATACCATATGCTTCGGCCGTGGGTAGCCTTATGTATGCTATGTTGTGTACAAGACCTGACATCGCGCATGCTGTAAGCGTGGTGAGTAGGTTTCAGGCAAACCCAGGTAGGGAACATTGGACTGCCGTAAAGAATGTTCTCAAGTACTTAAGAAGGACTAGAGATATGGTTCTTATGTATGGAGGTGGAGAATTGGATGTGGTGGGATTCACTGATTCGGACTTCCAAGGACTGAAGGATGACTCGATGTCTACTTCTGGCTACATATTTACTCTTAATGGAGGAGCAGTATCTTGGCGTAGTGCCAAGCAAAGCGCGACTGCTGATTCCACCTGTCAGGCTGAGTATCAAGTAGCCTCGGTGTAACACCCCAAACTAGGCAGATATTACAGTGCCGTGGACCCCCGACTGGGACCGACTGGGCGAATGAAAATGAATGAATTACACAGGGTAAATGTAGTACCGAACCACATTACAACAATAATTACTCCGATGAGGAGTTTGATACAACAAATCCAGGATAATACAGAATACATGTATATTTTATATGGAGATAAAATATACAACACTGAGTGAAATGAGTATTCAAACGGAATGTCTGCAGCGGAATAAATGAAGGAAACATAAATGACTGAAAAGACTGAGGCCCCTTTCTAGTATCATTGGGACTCCTCGCCGTCAACGTGCTCTCCCCGTGCTTTCGCCTTGCCATGACCTGAAAAACAATATCCCCCAACGAAATCGATTTACAAAACAACAATCCTCAAGAGTTGAATAAACACAACCATATATATATGCTGTATAAACCACAAGTTCGATCAAAAATGAATCGGTTAGATTATAACCCAATCTTGTTGAAAACATACGCAATCAAACATGCTGTATGAATCAACTAATGATGACTCAAAGGGTGGCGCCACACTACGCCCGGGATGGAAATGTATCCGTGCACAAGCCACCAACGAGTATCGATCGAATACACATGTGGTCTTGTACCTAATCAGTCTCACGAAGCAATCGACTCGTGTGCACAGTCCAATGTGAGGCCAACAACCAACACACGACTTAAATGTGCCCGACATGAAAATCCTACACATACCAACTGGCACGCCAGTATGACCCGGAATGCCACGAGATAACAAAGTGACATCGAAATCAATAATGACTCACCGAGATGAAATGATAGTGAAATGAATGACAGCTCAATGAAATGATTGGAACCGTCGTTCCTTGACTGAAGTGATTAATTGACAATGACAAGTATTGATAAGGTTAATACAATGATGAATGAGTTATGATTATGAATGAACAACAACAAAAGGAATGAATATCCTTTTAACCGAGTAAGAATTAACTTACACAACACCGGTGACAAATATCCTTCCACGAACAACGTCCTAATTGAGATATCGGTCGCTCGAACAACCTTGAATAATACAATTACCAACAATCCGTTCAATATACGAATCAAAAACGAATATAACGAACTCAAAATGTCGATACGATTAAACCAAGTTCATTGGGGCATTATATCGAACACTTTGTGGCCAAACTTCGATTGTTTATAACCAAACCTCAATAATACCAACATCAAATCCCCAAGAAGTGTTTCAAACCAACAAAACATCTTCAATACGACAAATAATCCATTATGAATATCCAAAATCGTGATTCCAACAACAATTAATCGAAAACCCCCAAATCCAACACAATATTCAAAGTGTTCTTGAATAATCCTTCAATAATCCAATGAATAATCAAACATGTCCATAATCATGTGTATATCACTTCATACAACATGATCTTAACATCCCAAACATCATATCTCAATACAAAATCGAAATCCAAGAGGTTTGATGAATATTACCTTTGAAGATCCAAGTACTTTAATCCGATGAAATCGCATTAGATCCACAATTCGAGCTTCACGATCGAAAGGAGATGAAGAAAATCAAACACTCAAGTGATAGATGAAGAAAATTCTCTCCCTCAAGCCTTCTCTCTCGGATAAGATGGATGAAATGAAAAAAATGAGTGAATCTCGCTGAAAAAACGCAATTATAGTGCTGACTGCACTGTGTGCTGCGGACCGGCCGAAGTGTTCCGCGGCACAGGGCCAAAATTGCCCCCAGTGATCGGCAGTGTGCCGCGGCCCGGACGAATATGCCGCGGCAGTGACTCGGCAGTGTGCCGCGGCCCTGTCGACATGAGCCGCGGCTCACAGTACAGAGGGGTCGGCCAAAACAATTGCAACACGAGTGTGTCGCGGCCCGGATGGGTGTGCCGCGGCAGTGACTCGACAGTGTGCCGCGGCCCTGTCGGCATGAGCCGCGGCTCACGGTACAGGCTGCTCGGCCAAAAAAATTTGAAAATGTGTGTGCCGCGGCGCACACTCCTTGTGCCGCGGCCCACACCCCCTTGGGTCCTAAAATGAAGAAAAATGACCCGGGAAGGGAAAGAATCAATAGGAATCAATATTTGGGAAACAATAACACGAAATGGAAGTGCGAAAACCCCAAAACGGTGGTTCCAAGCAATGATTACAAGGGTTCGTCCAACAAAAACATGATTTGAACAATGAAGAGATTTGAAATGACATGAATTCCAACGTCAACATCGACTAATGAATCAATTACAACAATCAAGATAATACTTTTGTCTCGATTCCCGAATAAGGTAGATACACTGAACAATATTGATACACAACTCGAAGTTATTCCGAACGGTGAACACGGATGAATGATTATTAACAAGTGAAAAATTACATAGTGACAATTACCGAATGAAATTACTGAATGATAAAGACTGAATTACAACCGGGTATTACATACACCCCCCGTTAAAAGAGTTTCGTCCCCGAAACTAAGGGTCAAACAACTTGGGATAACTCTCCCGCATACTATCCTCGGTTTCCCAAGTAGCCTCTTCGACTCCGTGTCTAGACCACTGAATTTTAACCAAAGGAATCGTCTTATTCCTCAACTGTTTGATTCGCCGTTCTGACACTCGTATGGGACGCTCCTCATATGAATGATCATCTGCGATCTCGATTTCATCGAACTAAAGTATGTGACTTGGGTCGGCAACATACTTCCGTAGCTGAAAGACGTGAAATACATTATGAATTCGGCTCAACGCCGGAGGTAAGGCCAAACGATAAGCTAGCTCGCCTTCTCGTTCCAAAATCTCAAACGGTCCAATAAATCTTGGGCTCAACTTTCCCCGCTTCCCGAAACGGAAGATATCTCGACTCGGGGATACCTTAACCAACACGTGGTCACCTGTCTCGAACTCTAATGGTCGACGATGATTATATGCATATGATTTATGTCGACTCTGAGCGGTCAACAAACGACTCCTGATCAAAGATACCTTCTCACGGGCGGCTATAAGCATATCGGGCTCGGTGCCGATTGATTCTGATAAGTCATCCCAACACAAAGGAGATCGACAACGACGACCGTACAAGGCCTCGTAAGGTGCCATCTTAATCGAAGAATGCCAACTATTATTGTACGTGAACTCGATCAACGGTAGTTGGGCTTCCCAATCATCTTTCCAATCGAGGACACATGCCCTCAACATGTCCTCCAAAGTCTGAATAGTCCTCTCTGATTGTCCGTCGGACTGAGGATGAAAAGTTGTACTGAGATTAAGCTGAGTTCCCATAGCACGATGAACTGATTTCCAAAAGTGAGACACGAATCGTCCGTCACGATCTGAAATGATACTTTTAGGAGTACCGTGCAATCTCACTATCTCTTTGATAAATAACTGGGCAAGTCTCTCGGGACCCCACTTATCCTTAATCTCAAGGAAATGAGCTGATTTCGTTAGGCAATCCACAATTACCCAGATTGTGTTCATGCCACGACGACTCGTCGGCAAACTCGTGATGAAGTCCATTGAAATATCCTCCCACTTCCATTCTGGAATAGGGAGAGGTTTCAGCATACCCAATGGTCGCTGATGTTCTATCTTGACTTGCTGACAGGTTAAGCATCTCGAAACAAATTCCGCGACTTCTCGCTTCATATTACTCCACCAGTAATTTTGTTTCAAGTCTTTATACATCTTGCTAGACCCCGGGTGAACGGAATAAGGGGTAGCATGAGCTTCTCTCAAAATCGAGTTTTTCAACTCGTCATTCGCCGGTACGCACAACCGATTCTTAAAACGCAAAAGTCCATCCTCGTGGACCACAAATCCGGGGGCTTTCCCCTGAGTCACATCCTCTCGAATGCGTAACAAAAATGGGTCCGAACCTTGATTCTCTATGATTGCCTCCTCAAGTGGCGATGAAATCTCTAACATGCAAAGTTGCCTTTGCACTCGCTGAAGCCAGACCTCGATCTCGGGTCTAAGTAATTCCTGTTGAAGCTCTTTCTGAACTGTTAAACGAGCAAGCATCTGCTCCTGAACGGACTTACGACTCAAGGCGTCGGCGACAATGTTCGCCTTACCCGGGTGGTAAAGGATCTCGATATCATAATCTTTGATTAGTTCCAACCACCATCTCTGTCGCATATTTAACTCCTTCTGAGTAAATATATACTTCAAACTCTTGTGATCAGTGAAGATCTGAAAGGTAACGCCATAAAGGTAATGACGCCAAATTTTCAACGCAAAAACCATGGCTGCTAACTCCAGGTCGTGGGTCGGATAATTAACCTCGTAAGGTCTCAATTGCCGTGAAGCATAGGCAATAACCATCCCATTCTGCATGAGTACACATCCGAGACCCTGCCCAGACGCATCACTATAAACCACAAATCCTTCCGTCCCTTGCGGCAAGGAAAGTACAGGTGCTGAAATTAACCGGCTCTTGAGTTCCTCAAAACTCCGCTGACACACGTCGGACCACGTGTATTTCTTATCCTTTCGCAAAAGGTTCGTCATTGGTTGAGTGATTTTAGAAAATCCTTCCACAAAGCGCCGATAATAACCGGCTAATCCAAGAAAGCTTCGAATATCCTTAACATTCTTCGTAGGTAACCAATCTTGGATAGCCTCCGTCTTCTAAGGATCAACACGCACTCCATCTGATGAAATTACATGCCCGAGAAAAGTCACTTCGGACATCTAGAACTCACACTTGGAAAACTTTCCATAAAGTTGCTCTCGTCTTAACACGTCGAGAACCTGATGAAGATGAACCTCGTGTTCCTCTCGATCACGAGAATAAATCAAAATGTCATCGATGAAAACAACAACAAACTGATCCAAAAAGTCTATGAAAACCCAATTCATTAACTCCATGAATACCGCAGGTGCATTAGTTAGCCCGAACGGCATAACTACGAACTCATAATGACCATATCGTGTTCGAAACGCCGTCCTCGCGATATCCGACTCTCGAATCCGCAACTGATGATATCCAGATCTTAAGTCGATCTTGGAAAATACTGAAGCTCCCTGAAGTTGATCCAAAAGATCATCGATACGGGGTAAAGGATACTTATTCTTGATCGTCACCCGGTTCAATTCCCAGTAATCAATACACAAGCGGAAAGAACCATCCTTCTTCTTGACAAACAACACTGGTGCTTCCCACGGGGACGCACTCGGACGGATATAACCTTTCTTGAACAACTCCTCAAGTTTGTTCTTTAATTCCTGCATTTCGATCGGGGCCATCCGGTACGGTGCCTTCGATATCAGGGACGTACCGGGATCCAACTCAATCGTGAATTCCACATCTCTCTGTGGAGGCAAACCAGGTAATTCGTCTGGAAAAATATCGGCATATTCCCTCACTACCGGAATATCCGTCAACATTACTGATGGTTTCTCGGTTTTGGTCATATAGCACCAATAACCAACACACCCCTGACTGAGTAATTTCACTGCTTTCATCAAGTTAATGACCTTACTGCAGTACCGGGATTACCTCCCTGAAAAACACATTCAACCCCATCGTCTGAAATGATAGTGACCATATGCTTACGGACACTAATGATGGCATCGTGACGATCCATCCAATCAATACCCAAAATGACATCGTCTCTCGGTAAATCTACCACGATTAGGTCTGCTAGCCATACATGGCCCTGGAGCTGAATCGGACAATTCTGAACCTCACGATTTCAGATAATTCGTCTACCATCAGGTAGACCAATGACATAAGGCTCACAACTAGTAGCACTACCCAGACGTAGTCTACTCAAACATGACTCGGAAATGAATGAATGCGATACACCAGTATCAAAAGGGTACACACAGGTTGAGATAGAATATCGAATGTACCTGAGATCATTCGGGCCTCTGGATTGTCGTTATTCTTCATCTCGTAAATTCGGGGCTTGCCGGCCCCCGAACCAGACGCTCCCGTCTGATAGCTCTTGGCTCCGCCTTTGTTAGCTCCTGTCGTCTTAAACGACGCTGACTGAGTGGCCTAATTCTGAACCGCTGAATGTCCTGGGGCCTGAGATGATGCCGGAGTGGGTTTAGAGTCCCTTCGGCAAAAACGGGCCCTATGCCCAGCAATTCCACAGTTATGGCACGTGACAGACTGTTTCGGACATTTGGTGCTGAAATGACCCTGTTCTTCACAGTTGAAACAGGTGACGGCCGAACTGGCTGCTCGTGACTGAGATTCCGCGGGTTTAGGCACCATAGGAGGTCGCTCAGAAAAGGTAGAGCCCGCACGTGGTTTCTTGAAAGTGGCCTGACTGCCGTCAGACTGATTACGGTTCTTAGACTTCTTGCCAGCAGATGAAGGTTGTTGCTTAGCAATCTCCTTAGCAGTAAGATCGTAAGTAAGAGCTTTCTCGATGAATTCGGCCAGAGTGGTGCAATTATGATTAAGCAACTGTAGCCGCATACGAGGTTTCAGCCTCTTGCTGAAATACTTGATCTTGTCCGCCTTAGAGTGAATGATAGATGAGGCGAACGGAAGAAGTTCCTGAAATTTTTCGGCGATGGTAAGAACATTGTCGTCCGTTGAGAGGTCGGGAGTGAGTAATTCCGACAATTTAGCCTCCCTGAGTGGGGCTGGATAATACCCCTCCATCATGAGAGTTTTGAACTGATCCCAAGTACATGATCCGTCGGTGGGCTTTAACGATAACCACCATGAATGAGCGCTCTTACCAAGATAGTAGGCCGCAACTGAAACTTTATGCCCTTCAGGGCAATCCACCATAGCAAATAACTTCTCTAAATGCTCAAGCCAATGAACAATATCTGCCGGCTCAGATGAGCCCTCGAAGGTAGGTGGTCGCTGGCGAGAGATGTCACCAATGATACTGCTTACACCCCTCTCTTGCCTCTGAGGTGGCGGCGGAGGAGCCTGTTGATTCTGAGTAGTTGAGTTATGCATTGTGTCCATTAGTTGAGCCATATGAGTCATTTGGGCCATCATGCCCTGCATAAAAGCGAGTGGGTCCACCCGAACACCTTCTGACTCAGCTGTATCCCGGGTACGACTCCCCGATAGTGAATGATCACGTCCAGGTGAATGAGTGGCAGCGTCGCTGCTCGATGAATTAGCATTATTTCTCACGTTCGCACGTGTATTCACACGAGCTCTCGAGATTCGTCCCGCACCGCGGCCTCGTCCTCCGCGTCCTCTTCTTGCTCTGTCCATACTGAAGTAGGAAAGTCACATGACGATTATATTTCCCCGCATGAATATCACGTTATGATTATGCCATGAAATGATGAAAATGAGCACACGCGCTCTAGCATAGTGATTACATGAATGATTAACTGAGGTGACATGATTATCTGGTGAAATTCTTGAAATAATTATCTTGAACAAGTTAACAAGATTAATGGTATGATCTTCCAGATCAACAACTGAGTAATGAAATGAATTGAGTGATAAATGAGTTAACATGACCGTCCTGGTCAAAATGAAAATGATGATTGAGGATTGTTAACTGATGAATTATGAATGAATGATTATTGCCAGAAATTATACAATGGCGTTAGAAATCTTACAGTTCTTGGTCTGATTGGCTCGGCATTTGCACAGGTCACACGTGACGCGAAAGTCCAATGATACTAGTCCGATGACGATGATTTCAAATGAGACATGACTCGGAAGGTAGTATTCAAAACCACTCTCTGATACCAACTCTGTAACACCACAAACTAGGTGGATATTATAGTGCCGTGGACCCCCGACTGGGACCCACTAGGCGAATGAAAATGAATGAATTACACAGGGTAAATGTAGTACCGAACCACATTACAACAATAATTACTCCGATGAGGAGTTTCATACAACACATCCAGGATAATACAGAATACATGTATATTTTATATGGAGATAAAATATACAACACTGAGTGAAATGAGTATTCAAACGGAATGTCTGCAGCGGAATAAATAACGGAAACATAAATGACTGAAAAGACTGAGGCCCCTTTCTAGTATCATTGGGACTCCTCGCCGTCAACGTGCTCTCCCCGTGCTTTCGCCTTGCCATGACCTGAAAAACAATATCCCCTAACGGGGTCAGTTACACAAAACAACAATCCTCAAGAGTTGAATAAACACAACCATTATATATATGCTGTATAAACCACAAGTTCGATCAAAAATGAATCGGTTAGATTAAAACCCAATCTTGTTGAAAACATACGCAATCAAACATGCTATATGAATCAACTAACAGTACGGCTCAAAGGGTGGCGCCACACTACGCCCGGGATGGAAATGTGTCCGTGCACAAGCCACCAACGAGTATCGATCGAATACACGTGTGGTCTTGTACCTAATCAGTCTCACGAAGCAATCGACTCATGTGCACAGTCCAATGTGAGGCCAACAACCAACACAAGACTTAAATGTGCCCGACATGAAAATCCTACACATACCAACCGGCATGCCAGTATGACCCGGAATGCCACGAGATAACAAAGTGACATCGAAATCAATAATGACTCACCGAGATGAAATGATAGTGAAATGAATGACAGCTCAATGAAATGATTGGAACCGTCGTTCCTTGTGATTGAAGTGATTAATTGACAATGACAAGTATTGATACGGTTAATACAATGATGAATGAGTTACGATTATGAATGAACAACAACAAAAGGAATGAATATCCTTTTAACCGAGTAAGAATTAACTTACACAACACCGGTGACAATTATCCTTCCACGAACAACGTCCTAATTGAGATATCGGTCACTCGAACAACCTTGAATAATACAATTACCAACAATCCGTTCAATATACGAATCAAACACGAATATAACGAACTCAAAACGTCGATACGATTAAACCAAGTTCATTGGGGCATTATATCGAACACTTTGTGGCCAAACTTCGATTGTTTATAACCAAACCTCAATAATATCAATATCAAATGCCCAAGAAGTGTTTCAAACCAACAAAACATCTTCAATATGATCAATAATCCATTATGAATATCCAAAATCGTGATTCCAACAACAATTAATCGAAAACCCCCAAATCCAACACAATATTCAAAGTGTTCTTGAATAATCCTTCAATAATCCAACGAATAATCAAACATGTCCATAATCTTGTGTATATTACTTCATACAACATGATCTTAACATCCAAAACATCATATCTCAATACAAAATCGAAATCCAAGAGGTTTGATGAATATTACCTTTGAAGATCCAAGTACTTTAATCTTATGAAATCGCGTTAGATCCACAATCCCAGTTTCACGATCGAAAGGAGATGAAGAAAATCAAACACTCAAGTGATAGATGAAGAAAATTCTCTCCCTCAAGCCTTCTCTCTCGGACAAGATGGATGAAATGAAAAAAATGAGTGAATCTCGCTGAAAAAACGCAATTATAGTGCCGATCGCTGTGTGCCGCTTTGGCCGGCGCGGCACAGGGCCAAAATTGCCCCCAGTGATCGGCAGTGTGCCGCGGCCCGGACGAATGTGCCTCGGCAGTGACTCGGTAGTGTGCCGCAGCCCTGTCGACATGAGCCGCGGCTCACAGTACAGAGGGTTAGGCCAAAACAATTGCAACACGAGTGTGCCACGGCCCGGACGGGTGTGCCGCGGCAGTGACTCGGCATTGTGCCGCGGCCCTTTCGGCATGAGCCGCGGCTCACGGTACAGGTTGCTCGGCCAAAAAAATTTGAAAATGTGTGTGCCGCGGCGCACACTCCTTGTGCCGCGGCCCACACCCCCCTTGGGTCCTAAAATGAAGAAAAATGACCCGGGAAGGGAAAGAAGCAATATGAATCAATATTTGGGAAACAATAACACGAAATGGAAGTGCGAAAACCCCAAAACGGTGGTTCCAAGCAATGATTACAAGGGTTCGTCCAACAAAACACGATTTGAACAATGAGAAGATTTGAAATGACATGAATTCCAACGTCAACATCGACTAATGAATCAATTACAACAATCAAGATAATACTTTTGTCTCGATTCCCGAATAAGGTAGATACACTGAACAATATCGATACACAACTCGAAGTTATTCCAAACGGTGAACACGGATGAATGATTATTAACAAGTGAAAAATTACATAGTGACAATTACCGAATGAAATTACTGAATGATAAAGACTGGCTTGGAAAATGGCTTGGAATCAATAGTGAGAGATGTCTTCATCTTCATTTACTCAACTCTCCACATGCACATCTCATTACTATGAGAATCAAAGCCCCACCACCTCAATGATCAACCATTAAAGAATAGAACAAGGGTCCATATGAAAGTGGGTGGAAAAGTGGGGGGCGGCCCATGTAGAAATCGGACAAGTTCGGTTCGTTTCGGACTCCCGCGAGTCCAAACAGATAAACTCCGATTCTGTATCGATGTATTTATATCGATTAATTAATCCAATTAATTAAACATATCAAATACAAAATAATATAATTAGTTTCTCCAAGAAATAATTATATACATGAATTAAATTAATCACCCAGTAATTTATTTAATTCATTAGGCTGTAAATCAATTTATCCAATAAATCGATTTAAACATCCAATGTCTAAAATTAGATATCCAATATCTAATATTCATAATAAGAGAATTAGCTTTATTCATTCCATCGTTAATCCTATTGCGCGACTCGGTAGGTCCATCTCAGTCAGCAATGGGAGAAACCAAAGAGTAGTAGCACCACCTAGCCAGCCTGGCGGCCTACACTGTACCCCAAATGAGAACGAATCATTGGGATCATTCAAGAACCATTCTGTCGTGAATACCAGTATACGTATAAACCCTTCTTTCAAATGTCCCGATCAAGTTATAGAGTCACGGTCAGTCAAACCCCATCTGTACTTGACGCTATGCATGCGTTAATGCAAATCAAGATCATCGAGCTCTCGTGTATCTAATACAGCTAGCTCCAATGCTTTGGCCAAAGACTTATGATCTCATCTGCCAATAACCGCATAGGACATATAACCCATTCACTAACAGGAGAAAGAATTCTATCTTGGTATTCAGTAGGACCTGCTACTTGCCCGTCAAGATGCACGTCGAGGTTGACCCCCACCTTCCGGTTTATAGGGTCGAACTACTCTAATGAAAATCTTGACGTCACAAGCACATCCCTACTAAATCCTAAATTCGAAGGTTCACGAATACCTATCACAACCTTTCGATTCCGTCATTGACTGTCCCAGAGTAAAATCCATGTGATGAATCGAGGGTGAGTCGGTTCAAGTATACTAATCGAATTAGCATACCTATAACGTGTGCTCCCACTAACCATTAGTGTTCGACAGGCACTCTCCATGTCAAAGAACACGTCATACAAGTCTTCACATAAACTTAATTCCCAGTCAAGTTTCATCGACTTGCCAACGATTAAGTATTTGAGCTATAAACCTTTCTAGTGCTGACCCCCTTATCCAATAAGGAGTGGAATGTTTTTCTCTCAAATACACGGACTAGTTTCTTTATATATATTTATGAGTCAGGAACGCCAGTAACTCCCAGTAAATAAAGAAACATCCATTGCCTAATAAAGAAACATCCATTGTAAATATACATGTAGAAACTAGTCCGTGTATTTGAGAGCAAAACGTTCCACTCCTTATTGGATAAGGGGGTCGGCACTGGAAAGGTTTATAGCTCAAATACTTAATCGTTCGCAAGTCGATGAAACTTGACTGGGCGTTAAGTTTATGTGAAGACTTGTATGACGTGTTCTTTGACAAGGAGAGTGCCTGTCGAACACTAATGGTTAGTGGTAGCACACGTTATAGGTATGCTAATTATATTAGTATACTCGAACCGACTCACCCTCGATTCGTCATACGGATTTTACTCCGGGACAGTCAATGATGGAATCGAAAGGTTGTGATAGGTATTCGTGAACTTTCGACTTGAGGATTTAGTAGGGATGTGCTTGTGACGTCAAGATTTTCATTAGAGTAGTTCGACCCTGTAAACTGGAAGGCGGGGGTCAACCTCGACGTGCATCTTGACGGGCAAGTAGCAGGTCCTACTGAATACCAAGATAGAATTCTTTCTCCTGTTAGTGAACGGGTTATATGTCCTATGCGGTTATTGGCAGATGAGATCATAAGTCTTTGGCCAAAGCATTGGAGCTATTAGATACACGAGCTCGATGATCTCGATTTGCATTAACACATGCATAGCGTCAAGTACAGATGGGGTTTGACTGACCGTGACCCTATAACTTCATCGGGACATTTGAAAGAAGGGTTTATACGTATACTGGTATTCACGACAGAATGGTTCTTGAATGATCCCAATGATTCGTTCCCAGTTGGGGTACAGTGTAGGCCGCCAGGCTGGCTAGGTGGTGCTACTACTCTTTGGTTCCTCCCATTGCTGACTGAGACGGACCTACCGAGTCGCGCAATAGGATTAACGACGGAATAAATAAAGCTAATTCTCTCATTATGAATATTAGATCTTGGATATCTAATTTTGGAACATTGGATGTTTAAATCGATTTATTGGATAAATTAATTTACGGCCTAATGAATTAAATAAATTACTGGGTGATTAATTTAATTCATGTATATAATTATTTCTTGGAGAAATTAATTATATTATTTTCTATTTGATATGTTTAATTAATTGGATTAATGAATCGATATAAATACATCGATACGGAATCAGAGTTTATCTGTTTGGACTCGCGGGAGTCCGAAACGAACCGAACTTGTCCGATTTCTACATGGGCCACTCCCCACATTTCCACCCACTTTCATATGGACCCTTGTTCCATTCTTTAATAGTTGATCATTGAGGTGGTGGGGCTTTGATTCTCATAATAATGAGATGTGCATGTGGAGAGTTGAATAAATGAAGATGAAGACATCTCTCACTATTGATTCCAAGCCATTTTCCAACGTGAGTTTTGATAGGAAAGAGAGAGAGAAGTCATCTTCATCATCTTCTTCTTTATTCATCAAACTCTTGATTTTTTTCTTGGAGAAAAATTGAGAAATAAAAGAGAGAGTAAGATTAAAACACTTAGAGTGTAGTAATCTTTACATATATAGCTTCATCACTTAGCTCTAGCCATATCTTCGGAGGATAGCAAGGTGATCGTCATTCCGGTCGTTTCTCCGGCGCGTGTCTAGTAGAGACGCGGTACTTTCGGCATTGGATCGTTCAAGGGCTTGAAGCGGAATAGATTCGTAGAGATCAAGCAAAGCTTGGGGAATAGCTCAAGAGAAGGTTATCCATCTAATCAACGGACTACAAGGGTGAGTTTCTATATCTCTTGTGAATTCGTTTTCGATATTCGTATATACGTAGCTCTATCGATCCTCGTAGGGATTCGGATCGAATTAATTTTCGTTTTACCGCTTCCGCTGGGCCTTCGTTTTAGGCATCGAATCCCAACACTTAACTCTACAGTGATCTATATAGAATTTCACTGAGAACTGTTTGTCACAGAACTGGCTAATACTAAGTAGATTGTACTGTAAGCCTTCAACATAAGCTACATCGGTGACTTTGAATTTTCCAACAAGTAGGGTTCCCTTCCCTCTTGTTCTTCCTTTAGATTTATCACCGAAGCGCACTTTTGGACCGCAACCTTCTACGAAATTTAATAACTTGCTTTTATCTCCTGTCATGTGCCGGGAACATCCGCTGTCGAAGTACCAGATGTCCTTCTCCAGAATGTCATGTATCAAACAAATTAGGTACATTTAGGTCCCCTTTGATTGTTGGGTCCATGGATGTTAGTGCTTTTAGGTACCCAGATTTTCCTGACAGCAATAGGTTTACTGTCGGATGGTTTAGGTCCGTAATTGCGATTTCTACATGGGGCATATATGTAGTTTCTATAACCATTATAATTATTATGCATGTATAATTCAGGGTTATTATTAGTCCAGTACGAATGCCGTCTTGGAGATGAAGCCACTTTCTTCGGCCTAACAACTTGCCTTCCGGGTCTCCAGTTGGATTCCCAATGCTGTTGTTGATATTGTGCGGAAACTTGCTGTCGAGATGAATGACGAGGCTCCTGTATCCAATACCTAGACATGCTGTACTGAAAGTACTGCCATGCGGGCCTTTGGTACTTGGATACAGCCTTCCTTCTGAACGGTTGTTGGCGCTGTTGTTATGCTCGGGGAGCATGCTGTTGGATACGTCTTACAGGTCTGAATGGCTGGTGATTCCACTGTCTGGAATAGGACTGAGGTGGTGGAATGGCAGCTTTTGCTGTTCGCGGTGCAACGAGTTCCTTCACATGATTCGGAACTTCTTCCGGTACAGGAATGGGTTCCACACCCCTGACGAACACAGTACTAGTTTTCCCTTTATTGGAAAATGAGTTGTATCCTAAGCCACTTTTATCATGAGCATGTTGCCCAGTGCTTAGAATTTCTTCCATTCTTTTGAATGATTTCTCGGAAGATTTCAGAATGGTCTCAAGTTCTCCTTCTCGTTTTTCGAGAGTTTTTACTTTGGCTTGAAGCAGAAAAAAATCATTTGTATTGCTTTCACTATGAGATTTAGTGTGTCTCACTTAGTTCATGAGCAAGTTGATGATTGCTCTCCATGAGTTTTTCATACTCGACTTTGCTGTTTTCACAATCAATATACATATTTTCGTAATTTACTTTTAGCAAGTCGTTTTTTTCTTTCAGCTCTAAGTTAGAAAGTTGGAGCTGTATATTTTCATTTTTCAATGTCTCATGGGCTATTTGAATGGTCTTAAACTCATTCATCATGTTTGAAAAAGCATGAGACGCATTGGAGGGAATAGCTGAAGTTGAGCTTACCTCATCATCGCTATCTTCATCTTTTGGAATGTCCTTGGCCATAAAGGACATATAGGCTTTATCTTCGAAATCATCATCAGATGAATCACTGTCAGTGACTACCTGAAGACATTCTTCGGATTTAGATGGAGCGGGGGCGTCTTTTGATTCACCAATCAGGGCTTTGAGTTTGTTTTTCCAACCACGTCTTCTTTCATCCTTTTCTTGTTGCTCGGCTTTCGGCAACCTTTGAACTTTGGGATGAGGACATTTATTTGCATAATGTCCAGGTTTCCTGCAATTATAACACAGGTTAGCATCACCAGAGGAAGTTTCAGTACTTACCTTGTGTACAGGCTTGGGCCTGTATGGAGTTTTTCTCGATTGCTAGATGAACTTCTTGAACTTATGCATGAGGAGCGCCATTTCATCTTGCAACAGGATGTCATCGTTGCTGTCAGCATTCTTATGAATGGGCATTGATGAGCTCGGCATGCTGTGTCTTCGATTGGATATAGCGGCTAAGGCTGTAGTCCTGGCGGGTGATTCTTCAGTTTTCTCTCTCCTGTCTATATCGTACTCAAATTCTTTAAGGTCATAAAAGAGATCAAAAGTAGATATTTCACTAAGATTGCACGAGACACGCATAGCTGTGGTCTTAATGTCCCATAGGGTAGGGAGTGATCTGAAAATTTTTAGGTTTTTCTCCCTTTGAGTATAAATTTTGCCTAATGCTTCAAGTTCACCAACGATGCCAGTGAATCTGAGGTCAAGTTCCTCAAGTGTTTCAGTTGGTTTCATTTCAAAAGATTTGAATTGCTGAGTTGATTTTGAAATCTTGTTTGCTTTTGAGAGCTCAGTTCCCTCACAAAGTAACTTGAGTTTATCCCAGATATCCTTGGCTGATTTACAGTTCTTTACCTTAGAGAATGTGCCTTTGTCAAGGGTGACAAATAGCGCATTCTTCACAACATTGTCGAGGTTGGTGCGCTTTCTTTCGTCAGAAGTCCATTGTTCGCGCTCTTTTTCAAGCATCTATGTATGAGCTTGGCCTTCAATCCTTGGGGCCGGATTTACCTTCATAATCTTTATGGGGCCATCCTGTATGACAAAAATCATCTCTTCGTGCATTGCTGCAAGATGAGCCTCCATCCTAATTCTCCAATCATCAAATTCGTTAATAGAAAACATAGGAACTTGGATCATTGATGAATCCATATGAGAGTATAAGGACGAAAACGACTGTTTTATAAAAATAAGTGATTTAAAGATCTGATTTAATCAAAAATACGACTGATTCTTTTTAGAATCAACCGCTCCGATACCACTTGTTGGCCACTAAGTATACAGGATACAGCTTGAAGAGTGTTTTACACAACAAGCTGTACGGTTTTCAAATCTGAGTGCGTAGCGGAAGTCTTGACAAAGTAAGTTGCTGTAAATACAGCAACTTGATATGAAATATATACTTAAAGATAATCACAAATATTAAAACAGTTAATGCAGAAGGTAATTGACACAGTAATTAAAGTGGTTCGAGGTAAACCCCTCTACGTCCACTGGTCCTCCACACAGGAGTAAAAATATTTATTATAAATACTACGTACACAACTACGTATTTATAATCAAACCTAATCAGTATATCGTTCGCATGATTGATATAATGATCTTAGCCTTCAACTGTTCACACAGATCGGTTTGAGCTTTCACTTGACTGGCTTCTTCACATACAGTTCCGAAGCTTCGTCTCTTCAATGCAAGCCCGTCACACACAGTTCGGGAAGAGCAAGGTTTCTTAGTCCACACAGGGCTGGTGGGTTTGTTCAAGGGTTAGAACAATATTTGAACAACTTTGACTTTCTGAGCTTTTAGCTTATGATGTGTTGTTCACGGTTTTGAGCACTGTATATCTCTTATTTCAGAATAGCAGAATGACTTGGGAGATATGTTTGCTCTGAATATTCGTGTAAGCACTTGTTTCACTTGCATATAAATTCGATCATTTGTTCGTTTGTTTGCGTGTATATATATATATATGTAGATCTTCAAAGGGTGGGGATATATATATATATAGCTTTCTGAAATATATCCGTTGATATAAATCCGTTGAGCAAGATTCCGTTCCAACAGGATGATGTGTTTGAATAAAACACGATCCGGATTTAGCGCTAGATTGAAGATCTCTGAGGGATTGATAATTAAATACTTTATCCTTTAGTATTTAAATATATCTACTCAAACGGGACTTTGACTTAGTGAATAGCAAAGATTCCTTCTTGTCCTGTTTGGATTCTATATGGAATAATAGTTGTATTGCCACTACCAAAAATCAGGGTTTAGCCGACCACACAAAGTCGTCGGCTAATGTTCGTCGGTTAAGGTTTAGCCGACGACATTTTAAAAGGTGGTCGGCTAAAGTCCAACTTTAGCCGACGACAAAGAAAGTTGTCGGCTAAAGTGCGAAAAACTAGAGTGGTCGGCTAAACCATCTTTAGCCGACGGAAAAAGAGTGGTCGGCAAAACAAGCTTTAGCCGACGAAAATACAGTGGTCGGCTAAACCATCTTTAGCCGACGGAAAAAGAGTGGTCGGCAAAACAAGCTTTAGCCGACGAAAATACAGTGGTCGGCTAAAGCCTCTTTAGCCGACGGCAGACTCGTAAGTGGTCGGCTAAAGTCTTTTTAAAAAAAAAAATTCAGATTTTATTTTTACCAAAAACTGTTTTTAAAAACCTGTTTCTAACATCAACCAAACACCAATATACACAAATAATAACAATATACAACTCCAAATCACAACTACATATATACTCAAATAAGTATAGACAAACATTACCATAGTTTTCAAATTACGATAAACATTACCATAGTCTTCAACAAACGTAGATCAAATCCTATCTAACATAGTTTTCCACATACTAATTACTAATTAAAATACAAAAATAACTAGCTAAAGAGTCGGAAAATCACGATAAATAGAATCACTACCATCATTTAAGGGACCGGCATGGTGCTCTGATGATGGTGACGGAGTTTGTGAAGGCACAAATGGAGGCATAGTCTGTGAAGGCACAAATGGAGGTGGTGGTGGTGGTGGTTGAAATCCCTGCTGAGTCATAGTCTGACTAAGTGAGGTCATATATGCCCACATCATCTGCGTCTTGTGCTGCTGACGCGCCATCGCCTGCTGATGCTGGATCTTCATTTGACGTTGCTCTTCCTGGAACTTAGCCATCTTCTCAGCAGCCTCCCTTTCTGCCTCAACTCGAAGCTCATTCGCCATCCTCAACTGTTCCTCTAGGAAAGCTCTATTGGTATCACTCCGACGACATTGGAAGCCTGGTGTATCCTTCAACAATCTATGTCCCTCGGACCCCATCATCCGCGTATGAAATCGGCTCCCTTTAGGAGTATACAAGGTACCCCACACCTTAGACCTGATGTAAGGATCGGACTGATCGATCATGTCAATAGCTGCAGGAAGATCTGTCTCTGCTATATCCGAAAATTGCTCCCTCGCAATCTGTGCCAAGATAGTCTCATACTCCGTCCTCACTCTCTCCTAAGTTACAAGAAAAAATAAACCGTTGGATATGAATAAAGGTTAGAAAAAATACATATGCTATACACTAAGAAACAAATAACAACTTTTTAGGAATTAATTATTTTTACTTACATGTTCATCAATATTTTGTGGATATGTTTTTTTAGACACATACGCAAACGCATTGTCCACTTGGTCCGAAGTAGTAGCCTCGTGAACAACACATGCCAACGACCGTGACCCCAAACTATGGTGCTCCGTCAGACGACCACGATTGGTCTTGTTTTTTGTACTAGTCGTCTACAAAAAATTTATGTCAATTCAATTATAAAATATTTCGGCATTAAATATATTTCGACTTTGTTAAAGAAATGTTATATAACACTTTTAACTAATTTCAATAACCTAATAAATAACAATACAATTAGTAATACATACCTTATAGCTGGGGTCGTTAAAATGGATGCACAGCCAATTCCACTCGTGTTCCCGGTATTTGAATTCTATAGGACAAGCATCGCGGTCTCCACCCCAAGTCTCCCAAAATAGATGCAACTCATTTTTCCAAGACTTGTACCTATACAAGCAACAAAAGATCGTAAATATCAAATACTTACACCAATAGCAATAAATAACTCGAGAACATTATTATTAACATTACTTGGTGGACTGCTCCTCATCACACCAAGTATGTAGTAGGGATGGAGGAATATCAAACCACACCTACAATGAACATAAAAAGAGCTTGTTGAAGTAATATTATGGTAATGAAGACAATTAATGCAATAATGTCTCTGAGTAGTTCCTTTCAAGATTAGTCTCCAAAAAGTTCATCTGAAATGCCCACAAAGTTCATCTGAAATGCCCACAAGTCAGTGGTGTTCAGCCCCAGCTACAAGCCAGTGGTGTTCAATCCTAGTCCAAAAAGAGAACCATGACTTGCAAAAAATGTGGTGTCAAATGTCATAATTCAGCTAGCTGTAAAAATAAAGAGGTGCGCTTGTTTAGAATATTACCGACTGATTGTGAATTTTGACTTAGGGTCTAATTATTGATTTGTTTAATTTATGATTCAAATAGAATCAAGATGCAAGTGCCAGTGGTGTTCAGTCCCAAGTCAGTGGTGTTCAGAAAATCTCAAGTGAGAATTTTTTTGTTTAGAAAATCTATAATTGAATATTATTATTATGATATGAGTGCTTGTGTTACAAATTTAGCATTTTCTTAACTTGTAGAATAAAGAGGGATCATGTGTTAGTGGAATATCTGGTATAAGAGGTGGTCCATCTGATACTGCAGTAGATGAAATACTGGTATTGTGTTTTAAAATGATGGTTTAGGGTTGTTTATGTCCTGGTAGATAGTTACTAATTAATTTTTATGTGTTTTAGATTGCACCACCAATTGTGAATACTGAGGAGATTACTGATCTCACTATTGAGGAGGGCATTTCAGATGAACTTTTGGAGACTAATCATCTGCAATAATGTCTCTGAGCATTTCAGATGAACTTTTGGAGACTAAGGACACATTACAACTTCTAAACAACATCAAATCCAAGACAATACAGATAGGAAACATGGCAATATAATCTGACTTCATCAAAATAATAACAATAAATCAATGAGCGACGGATAGGAAACCACTAATATCAATACTTACTGACATAGCGTTGTTTAGGCTTTTCTTCACACACATCGGCACGTCCTTCCACTGGGCCCACAACATTGGAACTCTATCTCGAATGAGAACTCCTATATATCGATGATATGCAAATGCGCCGTCAGAAGATAATACGGGGGCTCCATACTTATTAACCGGTATGGTGTGACGACTATTATCCGAAACATGTCTGTCAAGTACATAACACTTAGATGATCCTCGAGTCTTCTTCTTATTATTATTCTTCTCAGATGTCGACAGTCGTGCCAAGTCATCTGCTTCAGATCGAAGATCCTCGAAAAGCTTGCCCTTCGACCGTCTAGCACTGCGCCATATTTTCTCCTCGGACCATGGAACAAATATGTAAGCCTCTGTAGGGCTTATCAAACTGGTTGTGAGTGGCCGACCCGTATCGTCGACCTCAGGAATGGCCGGTACCATGGGTGGCATGAAAAGAGTCGGGGGCGGACCGTGTGGTACCTCTGACGAACTATCTACATGTCCTGTAGTGGAAGGAGTAGGGTCAGGCCGATGTATAGAAGGCATACGAGGTGCCGGAGTGGTCGTCGGGGTAGCGGTAGGTGCGGACAGTGTCTCTTGGTCCGAAAAATCTAAGCGTTTAGATAAAGAAGGTTCTGTCGGTGTATGAATCCCACTAGCCTCCAGTATCTTATGTGCACGACTTGTAGACTTACCTATATAAAGGGGCGCGGGTTCCTTACATCCCGCGTGGCTAGAAGCTGCAGAACTAACTCCCGAATCTAGCGTCTTCTTTTTCTTACCAAATCCCAACATTTTTGTTACTTTACTCATGTGTGCCTGTGTTAAAATGAACAACACAAATAACATAATTAAATATACACGATAACTTTTGAGGCAACAATCGTTTTTTCATGTGAGCAAAAAATGAAAAACTAGATGAAAAACTGTGAGGACAAAAGAAGAAAAACTAGATAAAAAATTAAGTCGATAGCTCTAACAATAACCTATAAACATTATTACGCGTCTTAGGTTCTAGAATATCATTTGTATTTAAACTAGCATGCTTTATATAGTTATTACATT
This sequence comes from Orobanche coerulescens, assembly GCA_033398695.1. Lineage (NCBI taxonomy): Eukaryota > Viridiplantae > Streptophyta > Magnoliopsida > Lamiales > Orobanchaceae > Orobanche > Orobanche coerulescens. The sequence goes on along the minus strand of CM065817.1, from coordinate 111,989,214 downwards.
AATTATGCTTGGGTACTTATCGTTTGTAAAGTAAAACAAGTGTTTATATTTAGTCTTGACACTTTAAAAATAATTACAAGTATGATTTATATAAGTCACTGTGAAAACAAGTCTAGTTGTTTTAACCATTTCATAACATATTTAAGATTTCTAATATAAACTTATATGTCGAAATTATATTTTTCGTCATGTTTCGGTTTTTGTAAATATAGTTATTCTAACTTTATATATGTTATTCCTAACGCGTAAAAGGTCATGAATCGATTTTTGTGTCTTTGAAATTGTATTTGAATGTATATATAATAATTTCTAGTGACCTTATATCCTTAATTACATCATAATATAGAGTTAAATTTCTAGTGTAAACTTATGATTAAGTGCAGAAAGTTGGACAGCACTCTGCAGTCCCGCGGAAAAGGCCATATCTTGAGTTCTAGAACACTTTAGGATGCGCGGCTTTTTCCTACGTTTAAGTTTATGTCTTAGCTTCATTTTACAAAACTACGACGAGTTCCAGAAATGACCAGAACTGTCCCGTTTTGTCCAATGAAATCTGTTAGTCAGTTTTTGACATATTTTACCGTTTTGGCTCTAGTTTATTCATCGGGATGAGTTACGGCATGAGCCACCCTGAGAAAAGACCACAAGACATCAATCTATAAGCCTATGCTTTTACCTAAGTTTCACAGTCCACCGATTTTTCCCAGCAATTACGTTTACAGCCCCTGTCCAGTTTTTATTTTGCAATATAAGTCCTTTCGATGGTTTCTAGTGTTTTAGTTCAATTTTCCAAGTATAATCAAGTATAATAAGCATATAGAATATATTAAATACACGAAATACTAATATTTACAGAAATCAAAGGTAAATATAGGATTTCGCTTATAATCCTTGTGATGAAATTTAACTAGAACCATGAATTTAAAGCTTCAACAAGAAAAACCCTAACTTTCAATCCTTCAACACAACTCTTGCTAACCCTTGATAACTTCCAATCTAACCTTATAATAACCTTATGAATTCAGCCCCTAACACCTTGTGTAGCTATTATCAAATATATTCTTACACCCAAAAAAGAGTGAAAAGATGGGAAGAAGAAGATGCAAACCTTAAGAACAAATAGAATTAGGGCTTCTTCTGGAGTTGAGGCCGACGGCGAGCACAAGTCCACGGCGGCAACAGGCGGCGGACGACGGACGACGGGCTGGACAAGGACGGGCGGCGGACGACGGGCTGGACAAGGACACAGCGAGCAGATGGGCTTCTACTTGTGAGAAGATGTTTCTGCTCGTTGTTTTTAATATAGACTTTAGCCGACGACTTTAACATGTCGTCGACCGTTCCTATTTAGCCGAACGCTTCAATATTGTTGTCGGCTGAAGGCTTTTTTTTATATATTTTGCGTTCTAGTTTTTAATATAGACTTTAGCCGACGACTTTAACATGTCGTCATTGCTTCCTATTTAGCCGATACTTCAATGTTGTTGCTTATGAAGGCTTTTTTATATATTTTGCGTTCTAGTTTTTAATATAGACTTTTAGCCGACGACTTTAACATGTCGTCATTGCTCCTATTTAGCCTACGGCTTCAATGTTGTTGTCGTCTAATGGCTTTTTTATATATTTTGCGTTCTAGTTTTTAATATAGACTTTAGCCAACGACTTTAATATTTCGTCGGCCGTTCCTCTTTAGCCGACGGCTTTAATGTTGTTGTCGGTGAAGGCTTTTTATATATTTTGCTTTCTAGTTTATAAATATATATATATATATATATTAGTTTTATAAAAATATATACGTATATATATACATATATTTTGGGGTTTAGCCGACGACTGACAATAAGCTTAAAACCTTTAGCCGACCACAACAATGTTCGTCGGCTAAAGCCGAAAGTTTAGCCGACGACACCTAAAAGTCTTCGGCCGCTTTTTTAAGTGTCGTCGGCTAAAGTCCTTTTTTTGGTAGTGTGCCGATTCGAGACAGCTTCCATACTTAGTCTTTATAAGACTCCTTTGTTGTATGATTGATTTTGTATGCAGGGGCTACGAGAAGTCTTCGATACAGGTTGATATCTTTTGATCAGTCTTTTCGATACAGCTGCTTGTTGTATGCTGGATTTGTAATATCCGCAATTTCGAATTTCGGTAATTTTCTTTTTTCGGCGGAAGTCCGTTTTGACGACTCGCTCATGACCGTTTCGTCATTCCGAGAATGATTAATTCTGCACTTTTTGTCATCCGAGTTCGCTTGTATCGCTTTTGTTGAGTTCTCGTGCTTTTAGCGACTTTTCCGCACTTGAGTTCGATTCTTGCGAATCTCGTCCAAATCGTTGTTTCGAAGTTTCGCAAGTCCGTTTAACTTTGTTATACGTGTTGTGAGCTTCGGTTTGATTATTCGTTGTCGTATGGTGATTTTGGGCGGTTGGGCCATTTTTGTAATTTCCCAAAGTTTGGGGTAATTACTTCCGTCGTCGAATTCCGACACTTCGGGTGGTCGGAATCGTGTGTTCTACTAGCTCTTAGATTCGTCTTTGTGAGTACTTCGTAACCGTATCTTCGGTTCGTATTCGTGCTCGGGTTTCGGTGTCGCTTTGTTGAATTGGGATTACTAAACGACTTTTCTAAGTATGAGTTCGTCTTTGTTAGATCACCATTAATTTTTGGTGATTCCAAAAATTATAAATCTTTGCAATATTATAGAATATCGAGTTAGCTTTCCAATGGTTCAAACGGTGAGTCAATCGGAGTCCTGAGAGAGTTATGGTCGTTTCGCTTTTGGCCGAGCACTTCCAGAGCCTTTCGGCCGATAGGGGGTCGATAGACTCTACCGCCTACATTCAAGATGGCTATCGGTTAGCCTATCGGCCGATAGGCCGGCCGATAGGTCCCGCCGTGTTACACTATAAATGTGTTGTTTCAACAGAAATCGCTCATTCCTCCCCCTTCTTCAACCGTGAGCGAGAGAGAGAGTCTTGAGAGGGAGAGTTCCTCCATCTATCACTTACTTGTGTAGATTTCTTCATCCCTTTTCGATCGGGTGGCTCGGATTGCGGATCTAACCCGTGGTTTTGGATTTGAATGCTTGATTCATCAAGAGGTAAGAATTCCTTTAACCCTACCTTTTGATAATTGGGGATTTTGGGGTTTTGTCCGATTCTTTCCGTTTTGTTGATGAATTCTTGATGAATATGATTAATCTTGTTAGTATCTTTAGTTTTCCTACGGATTCATGGATATTTTGTGGATTTTTACGGAATCGAGAGGGTTTGGTTGTGGTCCGCCTCGTTGTTGTTTTGGTATGAATATACATGAATCGTAGGCGGGTTCCGGTGTATTCCATTTCCATAATCGTT